>JAJMSJ010000039.1:0-69744 GCA_030578535.1 Yamadazyma tumulicola
TAGAAAACTACGACAATGAAATCAATGCCATTACCAAGTTAAAGTCCACGTCATTCAAGTCCATCTATCTTGACCAAAAGGAGGGACGTATTCGGTTCAATCCCGGATACGGTCCTAATATCAAGGGTAATGCAATCTTAAGCAGATACATAGAGGGCATTCCATTCCCCACAACTCAGGAGATATATGAAAAAGTCCGTGAACAGTTGGATATTGTTCACAGTGTTAACTTGGCCCATAATGATATCAGGCCCCAGAATATCTTGTACGAGAAGGACACCCAGGAGGTGTATCTCATTGATTTCACCAATTGTCGAGAAGGTAATGGAGAGCACGACAATGTGGAATTAAAAGAAATGTTTAACTTGTAATGCCTAACGAGTGTAATGAATAAGATTGTAATGGAGCTTTAATCGTCTCTATTAACATTCGTGGCCGACTTGAGCGTTCTCGTCTCTCCGTTAATCACATCTTTCACATCTTTGATTCACGGAGAGGTTTGGGATGCAACACTACAATTGTTTCAATCCGCATTTTTGTAATTTTGCATCCAAAAGGTGAACCACAAACAGATTCATGAGTGATTTACCAACGAATCCTTTTGATGCCGACGTCCCAGAAATTGATCATCCAGATGTTATTAGAATGAAGCGAAACTTTGTGCGGGTTGCCAAAAATACTGGGTCTGAGAGAAGTTTCAAATCAATGGTTTTAAATTTCAACAGCTACCTGGCGGTAATGAGTTACTTCTTTTTGAAACGGTCGTTCCTTTTCCCATTTGGCTCCAAGATCACTCGATTATTTGGTGTAATTGAAACCTTTCCTGGGATTTCGATTATGGGGAGAAACCCTTTCAAATTATTGAATCTTCTTTTAAACCTCCCTTATACAATTTTAGATTTCCTGTCGTTAACTTACAATATACCCCAGGCAAAAATGACTCTCAACACTTTTGTCACCTATTTGAAAGACTATTTTCGTGTCGTATGTACCGCCACTGATGGAAAATTAACGGTTGTTAGAAATTTGAATCATTACTACCAACAAATGATTCGGCTAACATACGGAGATGAACCAACTAGACTGGAGATGTCTCGGGCTAATCGAAACTTGCGTATAGCCACTTGTGAACTTTTCAAGCAGGTATATCTGGTAAAATACGAATTGATCAGAAATGGAGCAGAAGTACTTGTCAGCAACAGGTTTCAAACCAATATTCTTGCCCCGGTAGTTGAGTTTGTGAATTCAGTATAGGGATATGAATTAACCATTGAGTACCAGTCACTCAGCGATGATGTCTGCAACTATATGAATGTGAATTCCAGGGTGGTTGATATTACTCCCGATTTTGTATTAGAAGTTGGAGACAGTATAAAACTTGTCGGCGAGATCAAAAGCGCCCCGTTGGCACGAAACTTCACTATAGAGAGTGTTGACCTGTTTCTCGCAGATAAAAGGTTAGTTGGATGCCTCAAACAACTCATTTCCTATATGGTCGTAGGTAAGACGTTGTTTGGAATATTGTCTGACTGCAATCAAATCATTTTTGTTGAAATTGACAGTCAGTTTGCTGGAAATCTACACGAACAGAAAGAGGAGGACACCGCCATTCCGGTAAAGCTTCATTGGGTGAATTTGGATTCCACCAATCCAACATATTTGCAGTGTTTATTAGAATTCATTATTAGGTCGGTTCAATCAACGGCGGAATTCCAAACGTTTTTAGATAAAATTGGACGTATTATTATTCCACTTAAATCTGACGACATTGATATTGAACCCCTTGGTAAGCGACCAGGCAATCAGGGTGGGGATGCCAGTAAAGGGGGTGCAAGCAAAGGCGTCGAGAAGGGTGGAGGCTCAACATTGGAGACAGGAAAAAGCTCGGCAACGACGAGAGGTGTTGCTGAGGTTGATGTGGCTGAGACTGATGTGGCTGACAGCGATTCATTACTGTCTGTATCTTCCTTGCAATATCTGATGGGTACCTCTACGAACCCCTCGACAAAACCAAGCAGCGCTGGTTCAATTGAAGTTTATATATCTCCTACCGCAGTGCAAAAAACCCTTCAAATGTCAGGTGAACACAATCTGGAGGTTATAGTGGTGCATGCCAGGCACATCCAACAACTTCTAAACCAAACAATCGATGACGACGACCTTGTCGTAGTCAAAATTTTCGACGTGGATAAACCTCAATTTGAAGACGTGTGGATAAGATCGGAAGAATTGTTTCGGGAGTTGGTGTTAAAGAACTACGATAATGAATTGAAGGCCATTACCAAGTTAAAGTCCACGTCATTCAAATCAATCTATCTTGACCAAAAGGAGGGACGAGTTCGGTTCAATCCCGGATACGGTCCTAATATCAAGGGTAATGCAATCTTGAGCAGATACATAGAGGGAGTTCCATTCCCCACAACTCATGAGATATATGAAAAAGTCCGCCAACAGTTGGATATTGTTCACAGTGTTAACTTGGCCCATAATGATATCAGATCCCAGAATATCTTGTACGAGAAAGACACCCAGGAGGTGTATCTTATTGATTTCACCAATTGTCAAGAAGGTAATGGAGAGGACGACAATGTGGAATTAAAAGAAATGTTTAATTTGTAATGCTTAACTATTGTACTAAATGAGATTATAATGGGGGACTCTTTTATCATCTCTATTAACATTCGGGACCGACTGGAGTGTTCTCGACTCTCAATTAATCACATCTTCCATGTCTTTGATATTTGGATCGAAACTAAGGTCTAACTCATCAGATATTTCGTGATGTGGTTATGTGTTTTTATACCAATTCTGAAATGATATTATTTTTTGCAAAAATCACAAAATTAATACCATTTTTTACATCGTGGGTTTGAAGATGAAACAACACAGAGGCACTAGAACGAGTGTATACGTCCTGGAATATGAATCTGAACCGAAAGTGGCTTTGGATTTATGCTTATTATTAGCTCATTTATTGATAGTTATTCAACATCATTACGCAGTCATTTCCTCAACGGTATCCTGGTGGTTTCCCACTCCTGGTTCTTGGAAATCTTCTTCTCTTACTCTACTCCTCACGTTTCACATTTATGTGCATGATATTTACATATTTAATAATTTAATTGTTTACTTAAAGAATTTGAAACATCAAACCAAAAGAGTTAAGAGACGATTGAAAATCACTATGAAATCCCCTAATCAGTGGTTCGAAAGAAACTTTGTCACACGTACGGCACACAACTAGAACTCAACATCAAGCTCCGGTTTGAGTGACTCTCAATCTATGACTACAATATCAAAATTCACTTCCTTAACTTCCCAAACCTTTCAATCTTAAAGTGTGAGACTTCGAGTTCTCTTAATGATGCGCTAGACTTATTTATTGTTATTTATTAGGCTACGAGTCTTTCCGGCTGGAGGATGTCCGCTCATACCACTAGTATATGACAACAGTCCACGCTGGTTAAGTTTGTGAAATCGGTCGGCAAAAGATCAGTCGGCAAAAGTAAGACTCACATTTGGATGCTGTTTCATATCATCGAATAAAGTAGGTCCATTGATGGCCCTTGAGTGGTTTATAGAAACTGCTTTGCCTTTTCGACACAAGCGCTAACAAATGCTGTTCTTCATCGTAAAAGATCCAACTTCCAACCATAATATTGAAAGACTAATATATTGAATTACATTATCGTTGTCCTACTCCTTGTATCCTCCACAACAATCAACTATGATTCTCATGAAGATACGAATACAATCCAAATAATCGATGATATCTACTCTTTCATCAGGCATGGTATTAAACTTTCCTCCAGGACCGCAGACAATGCCTTGCATTCCCAACTTTTCATACAAATGGCCGGCATCACTACCATAAAAACAAGGAGGTCTTAAAGCTCCGGTAGGTTGGTCGACACCACGTACCGATTTATAGCACCGGTTTAATTCCTGAACGATTTCTGCTTTTGGATCAACTTCGAATGGCGGCATGAAGTCTTGTTTGACTTGAGTTAATTCAAACTTCATCTTGGGGTACTTTTGTTTTACCGACTGAAGCTCCCTCCTTAAATCATCGAGAACTATTTGTTCTGTTTGTCCTGGAGCATACCTAGCGGCCCCTTTGATGGTGACGAAGTCAGCTACTTGAGGTGGTCTCCAGTCCTCATAATCTCTACCCAAGCCACCACGAATGGTGCCAATGTGACATCTATTAATGCTTTCATGAACTTCAGATTTCGGTGAGGAAAACGTCATGTACGTCAACCTTTGGATGGCTTCCATGGCACAGAATATAGCGTCCGTAGCTTCTTCTCTCTTTGACATGTGTCTGGTATCACCAATGATATTGACTTCGAAAATTGCCGACCCAGCATGCATAATAAGGGCATTTACATCGGTTGGTTCACAATTGATGAAGAAGTCTGCAGTATCTCTAGTAATTTTCTGTTGTTCAAGTAATGCTACCGTTCCCACACCACCTTGTAGCTCCCCGACAACATACGTCAACGTCACATCCTTTGACACCTTCCACCCTGCCTGTTTTAACGTCTTGACTGCCATGTAGTATGCACTGCATCCAGATTTCATATTGGACACTCCAATGCCGTAAATCCACTTATCATCGCCAAGGGTGTAGTTCTTTTCCTTATGGTACATTCCACCGTAAGGGTCGACTGTCCACCCTTCAGACACGGGATTAACGTCAACATGGCCATTAAAAAGTAGCTTTTTGGCTCCTTCGATTTTCCCTGTGCCCTTCCATACCCCCAAGGAATTACACCGGAGCATGCCATCAGATTTGTCGTTGAATTCCACCGACTCCGCTTCCAACCCAATATCGATCAACGCTGAAGTGACATATTTGACAGCGTCGATCTCGGCAGGAGAACGAGAGTGAGATGGAATTTGAATGAACTTGGAAAGGAACTCCAAACTGTCTTGAGCATCTACTTCAGGCAACTCCATGATGGGTCTGTTGACTTGATGGTTGTTAATGACCAGATGAATTCAGGTGGTGAAATTCCTGCCATTTTAAGAAACCTTTGCGGCATTACCGTATATTCCGCCGAATTCCGTCGACCCATAGTTGACCAACACAGAGTCACATTGACTCTGTATGACCCCACTACAACACAGAGTCAACCACACCCAGTAGTCCGTTAGCTGACTTGCCGGTAGTACAGATACGACAATAGAGGAGAACGGGAGCTGTCATTGGTTGATTACGAAAGACCGTTGAATTTGAAATTTCCAAAACCGACTGATAGGGATTAGCTGCTCGAATTGCCGATCACGATGTCCTGTGGATAGCCGTGCTTAGCTGATCCTGCATGGGAAGAGGAACGAATCCGATATAAAGATGACAATGAAGGCAGGTTTTCACTGTTGAAGGTTATTATCATGACGAGTGAAGCAAAAGACATCAAAGTGTCAAAGATTGACGAGGCGGAGGTTGGTAGCGAAAGATCCACCACGACCCCCAAACTGGAAGGTATCGACGTCGATGAAAACGACATCAACGATGAGGCATTTGATTTGTTCAAGAAAGGTGGAATGAACGACGTTGTAGATGCCAAAGAGTCGAGACGAGTAGCCAGAAAGTTCGACTGGCATTTAATGCCGATTCTTTTCGTGTTGTACGGGATCAACTATGTGGACAAAGCCTCTCTTGGTTGGGCTTCGGTGTTAGGGACGTTTCAAGAAGATGTCGATGTCGCCGTTGGCGACCGTTACTCATGGGCCTCTGCCATCTTCTACTACGGTTACTTGGGGGCCCAGTATCCTGCAGCATATTGTCTTCAAAAGTTTCCCGTGGGAAAAGTCATCGCTTCCACCACCGTGCTTTGGGGGATCATAATGTTGGCTCATATGGGCTGTAAAAACTACGCTGGAATTTTGGTGTGTAGATTTTTGTTGGGAGTTTCCGAAGCCCCAATTTCTGGAGGATTCATATTATTCATTAGTTTGTTCTATACCAGAAAGGAGCAAGTGGGAAGAACTATGGTGTTCGGGTCACTGCAGGGTATTTTCTATGTTATTTTCAGTTTCATCTCGTATGGACTCGGACATGTTACTAATGCTGCTTTAAATGAATGGCAGTTGGTGTTCTTGGTGTTAGGAATCTGTTCCTTACTTATCGGAGCTGTTTGGTTTGCTTTTATTCCCGACACTCCTTCCAAAGCTCGGTTCTTAACAGAAGAGGAGAAAATTGTAGCCGTTAAGAGAGTGTCGAAGAACATGATGGGTACAAAAACTCATAATTGGAATTGGTCCCAGACGTTCGAGTGTTTCAGGGATGTCAAAACCTTGATTTTGTCTGCCTTTCTTATTTTCACAATGATTCCAAACGGTGGATTGACGAATTTTGGTAATCAGGTTCTTGCTGGAATCGTTCACAACCGTCTTGAAAGTATTCTCGTGGGTATTGGTAGTTCATTTTTCTCCTCAGGTCAAATGTTGATCTATTCCGTCTTTTCCCATAAATACAATAACTTTAGAACTATCGGAATGTCAGCTCCGTTATTACTTGCCATTGCTGGGTTATCTGCGGTTTATGCTACTGAAAGTCATGGTGCTAAGTGGGGTAGAGTGTTCGCTTATTGGATGATTAACTCATATGCTGTTACTTGGCCATTCTCTCTTGCAACCTATGGATCCAATTTTGCTGGTCATACCAAGAGAGCTTCAATGAGTACTATCTTATTATTGGCATTTTCCGTGGGTAACATCATTGGTCCATTCTGTTTCCACCTGAAGGATGCTCCCAAGTATACGTCGGCTTTGGCTACGAACTTAGGTTGTTTCTGTGCTGCATTCGTGCTTGCCGTGATGTTGAGATACTATTTGATATGGGAAAATAACAGAAGAGATAAGAAGTATGGCGTTGTTCATTTGGATGATGTGGATGAGGATGAGAGATTGGAAGGTATTCTCAACGGTATGAAGGATCAAACTGACATTACCAATAAACAGTTCCGTTATGTTATATAGTTAGCATTAAATATATCTTACTTGAAAAATTCTGTGTGCATGTATATGGATATTTGCTTGTTTACTTGTATCTACAGCTGTATCTAATGCAAGAGAACTACAGTTATTCCCTCTTCTTCTATGGTTTACTTATATTACAGCTATACCTATTGATAGAGAGCAACAGTTATTCCCTCTTCTTCTATGGTTTACTTATATTACAGCTATACCTATTGATAGAGAGCAACAGTTATTCCCTCTTCCTCTATCTATTGTTTCTATGTATTATCCACTGGTTTTCTCTCCTATCAAACCAGCAACATATCTAATCAATGAAATACACTTCTCCTCTTCCAACTTGTTACATATCAACTGCAACGCAATTGCTCCTCCTTGAAATAATTCAAGATTGTCCCTGTATATCTCATGGACCTCTCTATCAGTGTCGGTGATGAAATCAGATCTCTCAAGTGGTTTGTCAATCGAAATATCACATCTAGAAACAGGAAACGTCCCTGCGGTGTAATCCAAAGCATTCCAAATCGAATTCAACGGTTGAGGAACGATCTTGTTCCATAAACAACCAGGATAAGGTGAAGACGCAGAAATGATACAATCCAACCTATCGCCATTGTTATTCCACAACTCAAGGTATTTTTGAGCCAACGTGGTTCTTGTCTTTTGGCTTTTCCAAAGGTCCGACACCAACATATCTTCAGCTGTAGGCAACGAATTGACAATATGAGAATCCGGAGGTTCATTGTACCTTGCTAGTATTGACTTAACATGCTTCATACCATCAGCTCCATAGAAAGGATAGATAGTAGATCGAATTTCTCGAAAATAGGTATCGTCCCATTCAATCACAGTGTGTCCTTGTTGTTTCAAAGCAGTCTTTACCACCTCCAACCCACGAAGTATTGGGGCGGTAACAGTAGTAAGACCATCAGACTTCATAAATCCAATAGTTAGTTTCTTAGGCAATGTCACCGATCTATAATCCAAGGGAATACAACTTGCGTCAATGTCCAAGTGAGGTTTTGACTCTACTATTGCTTTCAAGCTGTAGTCCAAATCCTCAACATTATGGGCTAGGATTCCATATATCGATACAATTGATTCTTGCCCAGCTTGACCGGAGACAGAACCAAATTTGGGGAATCTCCCGGAACTTGGTTTTATACTATAGGCATTATTCAAAGCTGCTGGATGCCTAACACTGCCACCAATATCACTACCGATACCAAAACAACTTCCTTTCAATGCAGCCAAAGCACCTTCGCCACCAGAAGACCCACCGACATTGAGATATTGACGATTAAATGGATTCAATGTCCTACCCCATAAAACATTAGTTGTCTCAGAATAGATCATTCCAGCAGAAGTGTTGGTTTTACATATGATGATTCCACCTAGGCGCTTTATCAAAGAGGCAAATGCCGAATCTTCGGTCATAATGTCATTAGACAACCCCACAAATCCCATTGAAGAAGCGAGTCCTTTGACATTGACATTATCCTTCAAAGACACTACAATACCATGTAAAGGACCTTTCAATTCACCGGTTTCTTGAAAGTATTTGTCCAACTGTTCAGCCTCTTGCAACGCTTCATTGAATCTAATTTCCGTGAGACAATTGGTCAATTGGTGGGCCAAAGTGGCTCTATAACAATAAGCGGTGGTAACTTCATGGGCTAATAACTGCGACGACTTATAGTTCTCCAACAACTGAGGTATGGTCAAGTTGGTTATCTGTTTGAACTTCTCTGATAACATTGTGGAAGAATCAATAAAGTCACTGACATCGTTCAACTGCTGAGGTGAAGGGACTTCATCACTAGCAAACAAGTATGGCAGGAGCAAAGCCTTCTGGTGGGCTAGTTTCTGATCCCTAATTTCCTCCCACGTAGTCATTCTTACCTCGAGGTATATTTTTTCAATAGTTGACTTATAGGTGTTTATCTCGGCAAAATCAGGTTTGCAGCCGATCTGACAGGTTCGCCGGTTCCGCGTAGATTCCGCATGGGAGTGCCTTACAAACGGCCGCTCTAGAATTTGACTCTTGCGTGACTCCAATCTGACTCCGGTTGATGGCAGGCCCGGGGAGGATACTGGAGTGGATCCCAATTGTAGGTGGGTGGATTCTGAGGACAGGCTCATGGGTGAAAAGTTAAATGGTTGGAATATTCGATAAAATACGAATTGGTCTAGAGTTGAATATTGAGTTTAGTGACCGAGGTAATTCCGTCAAATAGGTGAAAAGGACTAATGATTTGTGGCTACTGTTGTGGTGACCATCGTTGTGGTGACTACTGCTGTGGTGCATGGGGAGATAATGCAGAATAAAACACTACTAAAAACTCAAACCCTAAATTCGAATCATCAAATACGAATCTGAAGCAATTGTGTAAATACGAGAACTATATCTGGTCCAAATACTCATCTGATCACTATTCATCCATGTCCTTCAAAAGATGACCACCAGTGCAACATTCAAACCTTAACTTCGTATTGTCCCACGTCTCTACTCTAAAATCTTTTTCGATTTGGTCTAGAGTAGCAATCATCGGCGAACGATTCGAGGTCGATTAATTCAGTAAGATCCATTACCACGGCTGTGAGAATTCCTGAGCTACAAATTATTGAGCTGCCACCACCTTCAGTCATACTCTCTCCTACAACTCTACATTCATACATCATTACCTTCCCACCCTTACCTTTTCAGTCTTTCATTACCAAAAAATAAAATGCTGCAAAATTTAGCTGCAAATATTTTCTTCACATGCAACATTAATCTGCGTAATTCGGCTAACGTATACCCAACAGACGTGTCAGTGGCGACTGTGGGGGGCGATGATAATCCCACATATAACGGTAACCTTAACACCAAGTAGTCGCAGTGTGTTTTACTAAATTCAATTACAGCTTCTGCCGTGGTCCCATTGTAATCAGATTGAGATCTTCAACCACAAAGGCGATAATCGCAAACCCTGGAAAAAAGATAATCTAAGACCAGTTGCTAGCGGGTATTTGTATCTAGAGATTCGTTAACCATGGGAGACACAGCGGATGACATTGAAGTGATATCATCGTCCAAGGGGCCATACTCCAAGTCGAACAGGGAGAAAGAGACTTTGGTTGGGGAGGATACTGGTCACTCGTCGACGGACGTTAAAGATGACGATAAAGATGAGGATTATGGTTCTATCCCTATCAATTTGTACAAGAAGTTGGTGTCGAAGGTGATTCCTCCTTTGCATCAGTCGTTGCAAAACCTATACACTGAAGGAGCTGGTTCTGTTGGTAGCCCAGCGAATACTCCCTCCGAAGAAGATCAAGAAGACGATGATGATGATGTAGCCACAGCGGTGGATGCGATGAACTCCCCTAAAAACTTTTTGGACATCATTGCTTCATCACAGATATATTCAGAAGTATACAACTTTGTCCATCATCGAAACCGGAATGAAGCAAAGTCAAAACCTTCTGAAAACAAAAATACTTGTGCAACCTTGGGTTATGGAATTGTCGATTATTCGAGTGACGACACTGAAGATGATGATATCGATACTCAACCTCCCTTTTCATATGACGTTCCCCATAGTCCTAGTCAGGATGTTCCTGGGATTGTCCTGCCCGAATATGAAAGTAATGAATTTGAGTCGGATGACCATTTTCAGGATGCTGAAGAGGGTGACGACGAGCTGTTGCGTCTGGATGGAATGGACAACGAAACCGACCCGACGTCCGAGACTCTAAAACAATACGCTGTAACCCAATCCACTACGAAGTTGATGAACCATTTGGAGATTGATGATAACCATCCGATTGACTATAGCAGCTTAAATCCCTTTCAACGGTCTATATTGAAAAATTTGACCTTCCATTACAACGTCGGGGTATTGGTGAAGCATGGCTATCAGGCTGATCTCAAAAATCTTGAAAATGACAAGGACGAAAAGACATTGAAAATCAAGTTGGCAATCGCTGACAGGTTGCAGAAAGTGTTCAAGATCAATGATGAAGATTTCTTTTATTCGGGCTATAGTACGTGGCTAGTCAGAGATGTCTTTTTACAAGGACATATCTATTTAACTCGAGATAGTTTGATTTATTTTGCCTTTTTGCCTGAAAGACACCACAAGAGTGATACAAATTCCAAAGATCAACCTTACAATGGCACTGGTTTCAGTAAACATGACGATTCAAACATTTTCATCCAAACAGGAGCCTTAACCATGAGGACCAAAAAGTATGGTGAAATTTTAGGTACCGTGTTAACAACGAGATTTTGGGCCATTCTACGTTCAGAAACTTTATCCATTTACACCAGTGCAACTGATTTGTATTTCCCCACATTGGTTATTGATTTAAGAACCTGTACTAAGTGTGAAATCTTAGATAAGTACCAACCAAATGTCGACAATACCGCTATTCCTCACTACAACAACAGACCGTTGGATAGCCCGGGTATTCAATCACCTCGAGAAGCGATGTCGAGACGCAATTCCAATGAAGAACTCACCAATGATGATGAAGAATTGGCTAAAATGTTGGCACAAGAGGCTGAAGAAAATAAAGATAGTGTCAGTGGTGGCGTGTGGTTTAAAATCACCACCCATAAGAAGTCGTATAAGTTTCAAACCGATAATATGTTTTCAGCTAGAGAATGGGTCAATAATATAGTGAAATTAATGTTTCAAATTCATAATTCCAACCTGAAGAGTGAAGTGTTGATAAAAATACCCCTTGACAGAATCGTTGGGTTTGATCGAAAAAATTTGTTTTCACCTAGTGACTCGAAAGAATTTGACGATGAGTTGCCTTCAACTTTTGCCGTATCCTACAAGAGTGATAAAACCTCCAATTCACATATCAGCAGAGTTCAGCAGAAGTTAAACGAGAAGACAAGAAGTAAGAATGTGTTGATGAATGGCGAACTTGACATTTTGTTTTTTGCCTTCTTTGCTAAGAGTGAAGAGTTTTACAGAACTTTTACCACCATTATAAAGGACCGCCAAGCTGCCGAAACTGAACTTTGCGTTCAATCACTGCTGTCAAATGACAGCCTACAGTCTTCATTGCATACTGCTGATTCCAAAACTGCCGAAACAACCGTACCCAAGAAGAGACTGAAGAAAACTTCAGAGGTAGATGAGGTCATTTCTACATTAATTCCTAGTGGAAATTCTTCAAACATCGTGGAACAAATTGCTTCAATCAATAAAGAGTTAGCTGAAATTTACAATTCTGCATTGAGTGGTAGTGAGAGCACAAGCTCAAAGCTCAAAAAACTTGGTAAAACCTTATCATCTCGAGTGTTCGCCACCAGAGCCAGGCTGCAGACATCGATCCCTCAAATGCAACACGAACTGTCATTTTCTTCTGTCACCCTGTCCATTGGGTCATCCTTAATTCCACCCGCAGAGTCTTCAATCGATAGTGTAGGTTCTTCGCCTTCTCATTCCCATTTAGTATCCCCAATCAGTCTGACCAACCGATCTAATGAATCAGCCTCCCCCACCAATCTCAATTTACCCCGGCATCTATCTTTAACCGGATTAAGGAACTTGAACATGTCGTTTGAAACATCATCACGTAACAACCAAGGGGCAGAAAGTAGATACTGCAAAACAGATGGTAGTACAGAGGACGACGCAACTAATTCTCAGGGAGAAACCTTAGTTGATAGCCACGGACTAGAATTGAAATCTCCCACACCAATTAAACCAATTTTACCTGGTCCATTGAATCTAGCTGATCCTTCTGATTATAATGAATCGGACATCAAGAAAGACACCAAACTTAAGTCTTTCGGTAAGAGTTTTAAAAGCTTGGGCAATGTTGGTAATATTTGGAATGCAAACCCAATGCATTTCATCGAACTAGAAGATAACGATTCATTTTATGTAAAGGACAAATCGGCTAGAGATGTTGCCACAAAGCATTTCTGGAGTCATTTCTCATTATCCAGTGAGAATAAATTATCTGCTAGCTATTTTTGTCATGTTCAACGTGCTCTACCTATTTACGGTAAGTTATATGTTGGGGACGAGCTAGTATGTTTCAGAAGTTTATTGCCTGGAGTTTCCACCAGAATGATTTTACCTTTGCGGGATGTTGAGAATTGCTATAAATCTAAAGGTACCAAGATATCATATTCTTGTTTGACATTGAGTATTCGGGGTCACGATAAGTTGTTACTCGAATTCAGTAACCAAAAGTCAAGAGATGACTGTACTGATATGATTTTAGAAATGCTTCATAGATATCACGGCTCAGAATCGTGGGTGCCAATGGCCCATGAGTGGGGAGTTAACTACGATTTGGAGTTGGGGCGTCAAAGGCTAGAGGAAAGCCACGAGGGAGGAGTGAACGCATTTCAACCATCTGAGGAATCGTTGAAGTTAGCATCCTTGCGAATTGAGAGTGCTAGAATTAAACTTTTCGAGGATAGATTCAATGCGGCATCAGGTATTCAAGTTCCCATTGTTTTGGAAGACTCGCCACTTACCAAGACTGAAATTAGACCTTCGACTTCATATCATTTTGTACTTTTGACCATTGGCTCTAGAGGTGATGTTCAACCATACATAGCCCTAGGTAAGGGACTAAAGAAAGAGGGCCACATAGTAACGATTGCTACTCATCTAGAGTTCAAAGATTGGATTGTGGGCCATGAAATCAACTTTAAAGAAATTGCTGGTGACCCCACTGAGCTCATGTCGTTAATGGTGACGCATGGCTCCATGTCAGTGGCGTTCATAAAAGAAGCTAGTATCAAGTTCAAAGGGTGGATTAATGACCTCCTCGCTACTTCATGGCAGGCATGTCAGGGGGCGGACATTTTAATTGAGAGTCCGTCAGCAATGGGGGGTGTTCATATCGCTGAAGCATTAGGTATTCCTTATATGAGAGCGTTTACCATGCCCTGGACGAGAACTAGGGCTTATTCCCATGCATTTATATTGCCTGATCAGAAGAAAGGTGGATCTTACAATTACTTGACCCATCTCATGTTTGAAGCAGTATTTTGGAAAGGAATTTCTTCCCAAGTGAATAAATGGAGGGTGCAGCTGTTGAATTTACCCAAGACTAATTTGTACAGGTTGCAACAGGGGAAAATTCCGTTCTTGTATAACGTTTCACAAACGGTATTACCCCCAGCAGTGGATTTCCCTGATTGGGTGAAGGTCACGGGATACTGGTTTTTGGACGAAGGGGCAGGAGAATCTTATAAACCTCCTGCAGAATTAACTCAGTTCATTGAACAAGCAAGGATAGACCAGAAAAAAATTGTCTACATCGGGTTTGGGTCGATTGTTGTTAATGATGCAAAGAGCCTCACCGAAGCAGTAGTGGATGCGGTGTTGGAAGCTGACGTGAGGTGTATCTTGAATAAAGGATGGTCCGACAGATTAAGCAAAGATAAAAGTGAACTTGAGCTCGAGTTGCCACCAGGGATATACAACAGTGGTAGTATACCCCACGACTGGTTGTTTCCAAGAATAGATGCTGCAGTTCACCACGGAGGTTCAGGAACCACCGGAGCTAGTCTTAGAAGTGGGTTACCAACAATCATCAAACCGTTCTTTGGTGATCAGTTCTTTTATGCTTCAAGAATGGAGGAGATCGGGGCTGGGGTTTCATTGAGAAAATTGAACGGCAAGTCTTTGGCCAGAGCTTTAACCTCTGCAACATCCGATATAAAGATGATCCAGAGGGCTAAAAGGATTGGTGAGGAGATCAAAAATGAATTTGGGGTGTTATCGGCCATAGAGACTATCTATTCCGAGTTAGAGTATGCCAGATCATTAATCTTAAATAAGCAATTGGCTAACGAGAAACTGAAGTTGAGTGGTTATAGGTCGGGAGCTCAGACACCCCAAATTTCACCAGGAGACCTCGATGAAGAAACTGATAGTGATAGGGAAACTGCTCTTGACGACAGTTATTTCAAAAGTATACCCCATACTACAAGATAAATATTCATAGTCTACTTTGACAGTAGTGTAATTATAGTAGCTACAAGTGTAGTTTTTACGAATTGATGATAACTCAGATAAATCCCTCTTGTCTTCCTTCTTGCTGTTACTTTGTCTTCCTTCTATAGGGATCTACCTCTTCGTATAGTGATAATATTGTCTATCAATATGTCAATATCGTAGAACCAATATGTCGTAAACCTTACCATTTTCCATCTTTCCATAGTTTATCTTCAAAAACTCCACACGCCACCTTTCTCCGAAACATTCACCATCCTTTACAGCCCCAATACATCTCTTATCCTCTCCTTATCATAAAATGTTCCATAATGGCTCACATGATATTGACTCAGAATCGCGAAATTAAGAGTCAGAGATCAAGAGTTCATTTTGTGTAAAAGTACTCCTTAAGAGTTACAAGAAATCAATATATAGTCTGATTGATGATTGCAACAGTTAAACACTTAGTAATATATTGATAACAAGCAAAAATCGAGGCAATCGTTACAATGCTAGAAAATAAGAATCCTATATATAAGGACATCACTGAGGAAGTGAATAATACCAATAGTTATGCAAAGCTAGTTCCCGGTCAGACGGTAGTTGAAATACCATCTTATGAGTTGGAATGTGGTGAAATATTGAAGAATTTCCCTGTGGCGTATAAGTTTTGGGGAAAATTAAACAAGGACAGGGATAATGTATTGGTGATATGCCACGCATTGACTGGTTCTTCTGATGTTCAAGATTGGTGGGGACCTTTATTGGGCACAGGAAAGACGTTTGATCCTTCGAGATTTTTCATTATTTGCGTCAACTTCTTAGGGTCACCTTATGGGTCTTGTTCGCCATTATCCATTGATAAAGCCACGGGGAAGCCTTATGGCCCCTCGTTTCCCCTAGTCACTGCTAAGGACGATTTGGGCATTCAAAGGTTGATCTTTGATTCCTTGGGCATCAAAGGAATCGCCTCGGTGATTGGAGGTTCCATGGGGGGAATGTTGGCATTAGAATATTCTGCCACTTACAACGACACTTCCTACGTTAAGTCGGTTGTTGCCATTGCCACTGCTGCCAGAGCATCGGCGTGGTGTATTTCATGGAATGAGGCACAAAGACAGTGTATTTTCAGCGATCCCGAGTATAACGATGGTTATTACTTCGAGAATGCCACCGGAGTAAGGCCTGACTCAGGGTTAAGTGCAGCCAGAATGGCTGCTTTGTTGACTTATAGGTCAAGAAACTCATTTGAGGATAGATTTGGAAGGAAGCTCCCGGGTGCAATAAAAGCGGAAGTCAAAGACGCTGATAAAATCTATCCCAGAACAAAGGACGAAGAAAATTGGTTATTGCATAATGAAGGGAGTAAGAACAGGACTGTCACTCATTCTCCCAACTCTCAAAAGCCCCAAACTTACTTCACTGCTCAGTCTTACTTAAGATATCAAGGAAACAAGTTTGTCAAAAGGTTTGACGCTAATTGTTATATTTCAATCACTAGAAAACTCGACACTCACGATATTGCTAGAGGAAGAGTGCCTGAAACTGTTGAAGACCCACTTCCGGATCTATTGAGGTCATTGATAACTCCTCATTTGGTGATCGGTATCCAATCTGATGGATTGTTTACCTTTAGTGAACAACAATTACTTGACAAGTATTTGCCTGACTGTGATTTAAAGAGACTAGAGTCCCAGGAAGGTCATGATGCGTTTTTATTGGATTTTGAAATAGTCGATAACTACTGTAAGGAGTTTTTAAAGAATAAAATCCCCGAGTTCTACGATGCCACGTCAGGAAAGGTTGAAATTTTTGAAAATTGGAAGGACTTTGTTAAGGATATCGATAACGGAGGAAACTCGGTGTTCGGAGAAGCTGAAAAAAATATTACCAGTTGGTAGAGACATATGAATATATACATTAATAGACAGTAGTAAGCATTTTCTTTCTAATACACAGAAGGACGCTCCAAGATATCCACGTTGGTTTATGCCATCTCAAGTCTTCTCTAAGAAGTTTTTCAATAAATCATCTATTGGTCTTCCATCGAGAATGTCATGAGTCAAATCTGGAACACCACCGGTAGATTGACCATCAAATGCAAGAGAATCGTGATCTGGACCACCGAAATACTTCGATTCAAACCCTGGGATCTGGGAATCCACCTTATTGGCTATGACGTTGTTCCATATCTTATCTGCATCAGTGAGGTCAACAGGAGTTGTCCTACTGGCAAATTCAGACGTAGAAATAGATGCGGCATCTATCTCGTTGAAACTAGAAACAGTATTACTACTATTTTCGCTTCCAACGTCGGATTGTAAAACCGAAGTGGTCTTTACTTCATTTCTGCCATCCAATGCTTCTGCTTTCAGTTGTTTGATCTTTTCCACCGTCAGTTTCAAAATACCATGAATTTCACGTAAATCGACATCATCAAATTGAAATCCTTTAGTCTTCCTCAAAATTTCACACTCATAGAGATCCTTTCCCGAAGCCAAATCATAGATTGTTCTCATTGCTTTAGTCAATTTCCAGGCATAGAAATAAGTGTGGCTGAAATCAGCTAGGGTGGCAATCAACTCCTTGATAACTTTGGAGAACAACTGAGCTGTTTTGTTTAGGATCGTGAAGTTTTCAGCGTAAATATCATCATTGATCAACTTTTCGTCGTGATTTTCACTGGAATTCGAAGTAAGAATATCCTTCTTGCACTTTATGAAAAAGGAAACGAAAACCAAAATCGACCTTTGCACTACTTGCAAGAGATTGGGTATTACAAACAATACCGGCACCTTCTTGAAATGGGCGACACTGTTATGGAGTATCTCATAACAGAATGGCACCAAATCGTACCCTATCATTACAACCAACTTTTTTACATAAAACAACGCCAATTTAGAATTCATTTGTCTAGAATAATAACCGTAAAAGTTGAAAGTAATCACAATCGACGTAGAAGCAGTAAACATGTGCATTCTAGTTTTTGTAAGTTTGTCAACTTCTGACTCGAAACCATTTGGATCTTTGAACTTTTCGAGAATTCTCCCATATCCTTTTATAACAGATTTTTCCATAAATGCCAAACAACGAGCCACCGCTTTCATATCAACTGCCCCTCTCACAGTAGAAACTAGGTCAGAAATCTCTAAAATTGTGGAGTTGAGTTTTGTCTTCATGTCTGAAAAGTCACATATTAATAGCTCCAATTTAGAATTTGTGACATTGGAATTTCCCAGTTCAATATACAACTGTTTTGTGTCAAAGTCTCTCTCCCTAACATGAAGTTTGCTACCATTCGCAAAACTATGGTGAATACAAAGGGAATAAACCAACCACCAAAGTTTCCTACACAAGTTCTTCATGCGAGGAGTCCAAGTTTCATCTACAAACACATCAGGTTCACGATTAAGCCCCAAGGAAATTGCCATACTGATAAGAAAATTATTGAACGTGACAACCTCATTCTCACGGTCTCCATCCCCTTCCTCTGGGGCATACATGTGGTACATTCTAACGAATAGCACGCACTGGAAAACTGAAACACTCGAAATGGATAGTAAGTCAAACAACGCTAAGCATTGTCTAGCGAGTTTATAGAAATCGGCAGAAATGGGATGGTCTAGTAATAGCCTACTATCACTGTCAGTGGAAACCGCCTTGTTTCCTCTAGGATCAATCCCTGTGGTGCTGAGTAATTGGAGATAAGTTGTCCTCAATAACAATAAAAGGCAGCCCAAATGAGCAAAATCAATTCTCTTTTCGGGAGTAAGACGAGTCACTGGCTCGTCAAGGTAGGAAACGCCTCCAATTAGTCTGATGGTGGAGTCTATAAACTCTTGCTCATCAAACAACGGGGTCAAGAAGTAGTACTCTTGAAAGAACAACCGAATAAGTCGCCAAATGATCCCCTTGTTAGGCAATGCCTTCACAATCTTCTCCTTCAAGACATGTAGCTGAGACGAGTCAAATTTGAGATGGCCGTAACCCAATACAACGGTATTGCCGTCGATTTCCTGCTGTAACCCATTACCTTCCAGATACTGATGGCTATCCCTGCATAACTTGACATCATCAGTACCATCAATTTGTTCCAACTTATTTTCAAATTCAGTTTCAACGGCCTTTGATCCATTACCCAAGACTTTCTTACCCCCTTTGGCACCCCTGTCCTTATCATGAATAGCCAAGTACACTAAATAATCCAATAAGTTGGTTAGCGTAGAATCAGCTCTCATTATAGAAACCCAATTGAACGGCGAATGGTTCCGTCTTAAATCGCTTCTTACTCTACAGCCAAAAGACGAGGTAGGAGCCAAATCGCCATTGAAAAAGTTTAGCTTGTCGTCAGCACCACCAACGGGGTTGTTCCCTAACAATTCATGAAAGGGAAACCTGGGGTCAGCAGAAACGTGCCCGTTTTCTGGCGACTCATCATCAATTTCTTCTTGCAATTTCCGGATTTTGTTCTGCAACAACCTGATCTCGTTCCTGGCCAACTTCCGATCTCTTTCTCGTTTCAAATCATCGCTGATTCCAAGGGTGTCGTAATTGCAATCGTTGTTACCATACTTGACACAGGTAGAACACGGTTGTCCTTTGTCACACTTAACCTTTCTCTTCTTACAAAACCCACACACTACACTCTGCCTGTTTCTCTTTTTCCCTGACATGGATTCAGTAGCCATACCGCCTGTGGAACAGTTACAACGTATAAAACTTGCAAGGTTTCTGACAAATTCCCTCGGGTTATCGCCGGCGATTAAATCCGCCTGGAGAATATTTGCGCGGTTTACAATTGTGGAAAGGGTCTTTACAGTTGATATCACTGCTGAATAATCATTGTTGAGCTGGTATCTACGACGGAGGAAGGCTGGTCATTATGGAAATCCCCGAATCTTTTATCTACCGATTATTGCATGGGACGTTGAATGAGTTGGGGCTAAATAGTGTGGCGGATAAGTTGATTGAAGAGATCAGTGATAAAGGGTTGCTGAGCGGAACATCTAAAGAAACCTTGGCCAACTCGTCGAAGAAAGTCAAGTTTATTGAATGGTTCAATTCTAGATTGCTCAATGGTGACTACCAGGAAGTTTTGGAGTACTTGGAGGGCAATTTGAAGGGATACTCCGTTTCCAATGATTTAAATGGTGACGTTGGCAAATTCCCAAACCTCTTTACGGTGTTGAACATATCAGACAGAACAGCAGTTACTGGGGATCTGTTGGTCTCAGTTGTATTTGTGGTGATGTATCTTATCAAAAGAATTGCGTTTTTGGAGAAGTTAATTATATTTCTGTTGAACAACGATAAGCATGAAACTAACAATAATTTGATTCAGTACTTGAGTGATGAGTTGGGCCCGATTTTGGATTCCGTTATCATGAACAACTATATAAAACAGTTGTTTGACGATGAAATCGTTGTCTCTTTGACTAGAGAATTGGAGTCTTCAAAGCTTCTTTCATTGATTATGGAGCTGCCATTGACCGATTTTCAGATCGAAAGCTTGATTTTCAACAAACAGGTACTTTTTTACAATTTGACATTGAAAAACAACAGCTTGAATTACTTGTTAAATAAATTACGTCAACTTTTGATTCAAAAATACTTAGGGAAGCTCTTTGCTAATGATTTTTACGAAGGTTCGTTGCCTCATGTCAACTACAAGTTACCTCCAAACTTTTTAAACAAGATTATTGAGAATTCCATTGAATACAACAGATTCAAATCAAGTTATTATTTACCTTCTCGATCTGTCATTGATAGCGAAGAGGAGGAGTTTATTCCTCCTATTGAATCGAATTTCAACAACTTCTTCAAACCAAGGTTCCCAAACAAGTTGCTATTTAACTTGTCCAACCATACTGGCCAAGTGTGGTTCACTAAATTCAGTCCTCTGGGTAAATATTTGATAACAGGCGCAGCAGATGGGAAGCTAATTATCTACGACGTGCTTAATAATTTCAACGTATTGGCCACCCTTCAGAGCGACGATGCTACTGACAAGAGTGCCTTTGTCAATACGCCTTATAAACAATTGACTGGCAGCAAAGCAGTTATCTATTGCTGTTGGGACCCCAACGAAGAGTTCCTCGTCAGTGGATCATTAGATACTCGAGTTAGAGTGTGGGATATTCGTATTTTGAAAAATTCCGTGAAACTCCCCAATCAAATAACTTCCACTGGGTTGGAACCCAGTGAAATCAAGCTTACTGCCTGCTTTGTTTTGGGGGAGAAGATCAGGACTTGGTCGTGTGAATTCCTCCCCAACTCGGATAGTCCCAATGCTGTTCCTCAATTCATCATTGGCTCCCCTGATAAGGTTTTGAAAGCCTATAATATTTTCGGGACGGAATTGTTTGATTTTTACGGAAACACCCATGAAAATACAACCACTGATGATCCCAGGGACATAAGAATGAGACACGAGGATGAAGACGATGATAACGACCATGACGACGAATCCGAAGTGATTGAGTACGAGGATGAAGAAAACGATGTGGATAGGGCGATTCCCACAAGAAGTATCAATTTGCAAACCACTCCTTCTTCATCGACTAATCTTAGGGAATTTACTACCAATGGAAACGGTAATTCCGGTAACATCTCAAGCCCCTCGTCGAAGCTCGATAGTTTTAACCGTATCAATGATTTATCAATTTCTCCCGATGGTAAGCTTTTGGTTACCGCCAACAACAATAAGCAGGTTGACTTTTATACCATACCCACATTGACAAATGTCGATTCAATCACAAAGAAAATTGCCAGTATCAATCTTCATGGAAGGCTAACTAGCTGTTCCATAAGTCGAAACGGGAGGTACCTACTACTTAGTTTGGGCCCTGACGAATTGCAGGTATGGAATATAGAAAACTTGCTAGATGTCGGTAAACCTGTGCTTTTCAAAAAGCTCATTGGCCACAGTCAGAGCACATTCATAATCAGATCTTGTTTCGGCTATGTCGATTTGAACAATAATCAAGAAGAGTTGGTGTTGAGTGGCAGCGACGAAGGTGATATCTACATTTGGAATTTGTTCACTGGACAGTTGGTAAGTAGAGTGAAGGGCCATGAAGGTGCATGTAATTCAGTTGATTGGAACACTTCATTTATTCCAACAGCGAGCTCGAAAGATTACGGCAAACTTTGGTGCTCAGTTGGTGACGATAAGTTGGTTAAAATATGGGGGCCCAGGACCTCCTAGAGAGAACCCCAAATACTGGAAGTAGGGGAAACGATGAGATAAATCTGAGCAAGGAGTTTATGATGTATCTAAAATAAAAAAAGAATCAAATCTCAAACCATATTTATTCAACTACAACTCATCATGGTCGGCCTCCTCTTCAACCTTTTCATCTTCCGATTTCTTGAATTTGTGACCATCGACTTTTGAACTGGTGTTCTCTTTAATGAAGTCAATAAAAGAATCCAAAACTCTGGATCCCTCGAAATTGATTGGTTTTCTTAAACCAGTAGCTTCATCGACCTCTCCGTTAGCTGGGTAAAATAAGATCGTTGGGTAACCTTCAATGGGGAATAAAGTATCAACATCATTCTTAGAATGGTCGATTTTAGCGATGATTACATCGGATTCGGGGTGTTCTTTGTACAAAGCTCCCAAATCATCCCAGGTTGGGGCCAATTTCTTACAATGACCACACCAGTGAGCGTAGTACTTAACAAAGATGTTTTTGGATAAGTCACTCAATAATTCGTCGTGGTTGTAACTAACCAAAGGATAAACTGAACTGGAAGAAATCTCTTCCACAGTGGGCAATGGTTCTGACTTGATGATTGGCTTGGCGGTACCAGCAATGAATTCATCGACTAACTCTTGGATTTGTTCAGTTGAAGGACCATCAGGGTTTTCAGTTTGGTCAATACCGTACTTTTTGTTGTTGGAGATATCTTGAATAGCAAACAATGGAGTGATTTCTGGGTCCATGTTCAACAATTCAGCGTGTCTACCATACAAGTTAGCATCCAAACCAACAAAGTTGAGTTTCCCTCTGTGGGTTTTACCCAACTTAATGAAGAACTCTTCCAAAGCTTCCCTTTGGTCATCAGATTTGTAAAAGTAGTAAGCAAGTGGAGTAGTAGATTCCATGTACATCATATAAGTATCTCTGTTGATGTCACCGAAGTAAGGAACCACTTCAGTAGTGAAGAATTGAGTCAACACTTCCTTGGAGGCTTCTTCACCAGTAAAGGGGATAATGGAACTATCTTTTGGATGAACCACCAAGTAACTGACTTTATCCAAGTATGCAGAAGGGTCAAAATCAAAGAAATGGGAAGATAATGACGAGATAATCTCTTCGGATTTAGCAGTAAAGAAGGTTAACTCCTTTCTCAAACCATCAGCTACCGAAGTATAGGTGGTGTTGGCCAAATCATCGGTTTTACCTGCAAGCTGGATTACAAAAGGCTTGGTTTGTTCCTTAATTGACGACAAAAACTCGTCCACCGACTCAGGAACTTGAACCGAGGGCAAGGTTTGCTTAATCATGTAATCAACAATCCCACTGGACTCCCTGGTACCTTCGTAATCTTCACTACTTTCCGCTCCTCTCAACACTTTCAAAGTTGGGTACCCTCTAATACCATATTGTCTACACAAATCTTCTTCAACCGTACAGTCGATTTGAGCCAACTTGATTTGAGGATGTGTCTGGTTCAACGAGTCAGCAGCCTGAACGTATTCCGGCGCTAATTTCTTACAGTAACCACACCATGGGGCATAAAACTCTGCCAACACCAATGGATTGCTAATCAAAAAATCATTGAAATTTTCCGTGGTCAATTTAACAACAGCGGAGTTGGGGTCAGCGGCAGCTTCACCATCAGCAGGCCCATTACCAGCAACGTAGCTTACAGAAGCAAGGATTGATGATAACTTCCAAAATCTCATTGTACAACTAAAAGATTCAAATTGAAACTAGAATTTTTCAGCGAACGATTCGACACGCTGTTAAAAAACTAAAATCATTCGCGACAAGATATAGATTGCCGAATCGGGTATGATATGACGTGGAGGAGAGGGAAGAACGGTAGAGAAAAATAAAGAAACATGGAGAAATAAATAACCCTGTATGTACTCTATCATAAATCATATACCGAAGAAGGCTTTCCACGTTGGCCAGGCGTCCAACTCCACGTCGTAAATGTAATGCATGGAATGTCTCAAGGAACTCTGCAAGTATTGAGGATGGGTGTCGTAGATGAGCATGACCAAACCCCAGGTTAACACGGCGAAGTACTTCCACGACGAGTTGTAGTAGCTTTGTCTCAACTTTTGTTGTTGGTTGGCCGACAAGTCACGATAGGACAAGAATTTGTCCCGGACGGAATATTGAGGCTGCCTACAGTTCAAGTAGTAATCCAACAATATCTTGCATCCGGCGATCAACACCCTGGAAAAACAGTACAAGGTGATCTGGTGAGTTATGCCTGGATGGAACAAGTTGAAATGTTGACTATAGACTATCCAGGACCCAAAAGCGCCGGCGATAAACTTGGACAATGTTTTGGAATTGGATCCCAACACCTGATCATTTACCAATATACTCAAGGCGAATTTATAAATCACCGCAAATGCCGCCAACACTTCGGCATGGCTCCTGGTGGCTTTCAATACCTCGATCATCCGGGGCTTGATCGGCCCTGATCGGTATAATAAATTGATCACCAAGGCATGACTGAATCTTACCTTCCCTCCGTAAACGATCCCATTTCGGGCGGACCGGACGATTTCGAGCAAGGGGCGATACAACGGGTTAGTCAATATACTCATGGTTGCGTAAAGGGGGGGTTTCAAGCTTGGGGTATAGTTTACTAGCGGCTGGGGTTGGGGATTCAGACTTTCGTCGTTGTTTTCTGGAGATGAAATTGGGTGCGAGGAAGTTCTCTTCGATTATGGGTGTACTGTGGGGTAGTCTATTCCTTTTATCCTAAAATGGCACTAAAGACCCGGGAGAATGTTATACTTCCGGCGAGTTAAGGTTGAGTGGACGAAAGGTGCAACCGAGCGAAAACAGGCAGTGAGAGCGGAACGGAGATGCACAAGGAGGTGGAGTTGAAAGAATTCTTGAGATTTTCTGACCTTGGTTATATCCGTGGTACGAGGTCCTGCGAGGCACGGCGAGCGGACGAGAGGGGTCGACCGGTGGTACCACGAGACTATTTGTTCTTCATAATTGTTCTTCATAATTGTTCTTCATCTATTCCAACTACAGCCAACGATATTAAAGAACGGTTGGAGGGTCTACACTAAAACTTCACAAGATCACCCGTGTCTTCTCATTCGTGCTAATGGGAGTAGAGACAAACAACGATACCATGTACCAGTAAAGACAAACTACAACGAAGTAACGGACAAAGTCCAAGATGTCTGCTCAGAGACGTTCCAGCCACAATTTCACCCGTCTCGTGTTCGAATCCCATCACCTCCCGAGCACTACCGTAACTCCACCACTACCACTCACCTCTGTATTTCTCATTGCCTATACTGCTTCTACGGCATATATACTCCACTACACACCCCGGGCACCCGTTTTCTCTCAAGACATCTGCCAATAAACTGCCACCACATAAATGGTCTGCAAAAGTCCGAATCAATCACCAGTTGTCGAGCAGAGAAAATCTATATAAGAAGGGGACACCCTCAGTTTTTCACAAATACCAAAACACTTTGAATAGAATCTTAGATAATTACTTTTAGATATGGTTAAGTTGATCTTGGTTAGACACGGGCAATCGGAATGGAACGAGAAGAATTTGTTCACCGGATGGGTTGATTGTAGATTATCAGCCGTTGGTGAAAAGGAAGCGGCCAGAGCAGGGGAATTAATTAAGGAAGCCGATTTGAACGTCGACATCTTATACACTTCCAAATTATCCAGAGCGATTCAGACTGCCAACATTGCATTATCTTCTGCCGACCAATTGTATGTTCCAGTGAAGAGATCGTGGAGATTGAACGAAAGACACTACGGGGACTTGCAAGGTAAGGACAAAGCTCAAACCTTGGAACAATACGGTAAGGAAAAGTTTCAAACTTGGAGAAGATCGTTTGATGTACCTCCTCCAACCATTGCCGATGACTCAGAGTTCTCTCAAGCCAAAGACATTAGGTATAATGACGTTGATCCTGCGGTTTTGCCCAAAACCGAATCATTGAAATTGGTTATTGATAGATTATTGCCATACTGGCAAGACGAAATCGCCAAAGACTTATTAGACGGTAAAACCGTGTTGGTTGCCGCCCACGGTAACTCTTTGAGAGCTTTGGTCAAACACTTGGACAAGATTTCCGACGATGACATTGCTGGGTTGAATATTCCCACCGGTATTCCATTGGTGTACGAATTGGATGAATCTTTACAACCAACTAAACCTGCTTATTACTTGGATCCTGAAGCTGCTGCTGCCGGGGCTGCTGCCGTTGCTGCTCAAGGTCAAAAGAAATAGTTAATACTTTCACCTTTTCAGTTGCGTTTACTCTTTATCTTTCTTTGTCTCCTACATTCACAATATCTTCCTCTCCTTCACCCACTTCTTCAATGCTGCCTCCAACTGTTAACACGCGCAGTTTGGGAAAAAAACTTCAAATTGGCGAAATATGTTTGGCAACTCCAACTCAGGATTTGGCAATAACAACACCTCATCAGGTGGGTTTTCATTCGGAAACACCAATAACACCAACAACGCTAATAACACCGCCAACAACAACAACAATACTGGCGGGTTATTTGGCTCTAATTCGGGTTCTGGATTTGGTCAACCAAATAATACTTCCAATGCTTTTGGCTCTTCTGGGGCCAATAGTGGATCGGGAGGGTTCTCCTTTGGCTCCAAGCCAGCAGAAGGTGGGGACGCTAATAAATCTAGCGGATTTTCCTTTGGCGCCAACAATTCGAGTAATACCTCCAATAATACAGGTTTCTCCTTTGGGGCCTCATCGACTAATAATTCGGGCTCCACTGGTCTTTTTGGGTCTAAACCGGCCGAGAACTCTGTAGCATCCCAACCGGCAACCTCGGGGTTGAGTTTTGGCTCCAACAACAACAATAATAGTACCGCCCCTGGAGGATTCTCGTTTGGAGGTGAAAAGAAGGATGACAAATCTGCTTCTACAGGATTCAGCTTTGGCGCTACACCAGAAAACAACACAACTGCATCCACCGGAGGCTTGTTTGGGTCGAAACCAGACGACAAGAAGGATACTGCATCAACTGGTTTCACTTTGGGAGGTTCAACCAATACGTCCGGTGGTCTATTTGGCTCTAAGCCTGACGATAAGAAGGAATCAGGCTCCACAGGATTTTCTTTGGGTGCAGCTGGGTCCACTACAATCTCCAATTCTGGCCCAGGAAGCTTGTTTGGATCTAAGCCCGACGAGAATAAGGGCAATAAACCAGCTTCCACCGGATTTAGCTTTGGCTCGTCAGCCCCTGCTAGTGGAGGATTATTTGGCAGTCAACCAGCAGAGAAATCCGCCGATAAACCTGCAACCAGTGGTCTTTCATTTGGTGGAGCCTCTTCGGGAACTTCTGGCGGATTATTTGGATCTAAACCACCCGAAAATAAGGATGACAAACCTGCAACTACCGGGTTTTCCTTTGGTAGCACCACAGCTTCAGAAACAAACACGACAGCTCCTTCTGGAGGGTTATTCGGCTCAAAACCGGAGGAAAAGAAAGACAGCAAACCTGCTGAAAAACCAGCATTCTCGTTTGGCGGAGCTTCATCTGGGACAAGTGGGGGATTGTTTGGGAGTAAACCCACCGAAAAGAAAGATGACAAGCCCGCTAGTGGGTTTACTTTAGGAGGGACTACAGGATCTACCAGTGGAGGGCTTTTTGGTTCCAAGCCAGAGGAAAAAAAGGACCAGCCTACTGACAAACCAGGATTTTCATTAGGTGGATCCGGGGGGTTGTTTGGAAACAAAACCGAAGAGAACAAGGACAAGCCAAGCGGTGGATTTTCTTTAGGTGGAGCCACGGAGAAGAAAAATGATACACCAACTAGTGGATTTACGTTAGGTGGCACCACTGACAAGAAGGACGATAAACCATCTACTGGATTTACCTTAGGCAGTACCACTGAAAAGAAGGACGATAAACCATCTACTGGATTTACCTTAGGCAGTACCACTGAAAAGAAGGACGACAAACCATCTACTGGATTTTCATTAGGAGGTACCACTGAAAAGAAGGACGACATACCATCTACTGGGTTTTCATTAGGAAGTACTACCGATAAGAAAGATACGACCGCTGGACCCTCGTCAGGTATTACACCAAAAAGTGACACACAACCAGAAACATTGAAACCAACCAAAGTTGAACCTATTGAAGTTTCAATAGACAACAAAACGCTAGACGACTTGATAACCAAGTGGAGTAAGCAATTGAGCGTGACATCTAATATATTCGAAACATATACCAGCAAAGTGAAAATTTGGGACCAAGAATTGGTTCAAAGTAGCGAAGAAATAAGTAAATTATACCAGGATACATTGGAAGCAGAAAATTTACAAAGTCAAATTGACCAACAACTCGGATTCGTTGAAAGCCAACAAGACGAATTAGAAAAGTTGTTGGATAACTACGAGCAACAAGCAGATACGTTGCTAAATAATATCGAGACGAATAACTTCAAGAATGATAATCTATTGATAGCTAATGGTGGTCCCTCCAGCAAAAGCTCAACTGCAAGTGGCTTGAGTGTGACAGACAAGTTGCGAGAAAAAGCGTATCATAACGCAGAGTTGTTAGACGAAAGATTAGGAAATATGGGAGAAAATTTGTCATTGTTGATAAATGAAATCAATTCTGTGGGAGATATCTTCAATAAAAACTTATTAAAGGACTTCCAACTCAACCATAAGTCCAAAAAGGACGTGAATTCCATTGAAGAGATTTTGAAATTATTGAACTTGCATTTGGAAAACTTAAAGTATGTCGAACAATCAGAAGAACTGTTGAAGGAGAAGTTGAAGAAAGTCGAGGAGAAGAAAAATATAATCAGCTAGGACAACAGAAACTTGGAATAAAATTGGCAGCTAATTACGAACATCCGAGGAAGTATTCGGCGTTTTTACATAACTTCAATTCGTAGCAGCTGCCTCATTTTTATATGTAAAAGAATACACTTCACGGAATAAATCATTCTACAGGTCCACACTCACCTTAACTCGGACACAAACTGTTAACACATCCAACCCCACATATATTAATGTCTTAGCAACGGAAATACCTCTATTTTACTACCGAATATCCCGTTTTCCTCCTTCCTTAAATCTTCTATACCCCAGGTTTCGCACTCACATGGAAATGAAACTCAACATAATCCCTGGTAACAAGTTTGAACGTCACCTTGCAGAAACTGGTAGCTATTTCTTACGCTTTACTTAGCAATTTCAAACAATTAAAGATGGGGCCTCCAATCTTACAGATGCTTGGTCTTTTATTTGACCCCGATGTGTCAAAGAAAATGATTTTACAATTGGCGTATAAGCAAGCGAGAGCAGTAGGGTTTCTCAAGATATTATCTGCATTATTAGGTAGCAGCATTGTAGGAGCTTCGACGGTTATCAAGATACCCCAGATCAAGAAGATCTTGAATCCTCAGTTGTTGGAAGAGCGGATCAAAGTTAGTAAAGGATTATCATTGAAAGGGATCAGTTTAGAGACTTTCAACTATTTGATTCATGTGTTGTATAACCGGAACAATGGTAATCTGTTTTTGGGTTACGGGGAAGTGGCGTGCTTGGGTATTCAAAACATTGCCATCATCTTATTGATTGAATATTACAATGCCAGAGCGAATTTGGAAATTACCACCTTCAGCGAACGCCAGAAGGTTAACGAGTCGTTGAAATCGTTAGTAAACCCTATTGGAGCCATGGTAGCGATTGTGGTTCTCTTTGATAAGATTTTGCCTCCAACAGCAATCAACACCTTGCAAGTTTTGAACATTCCCTTGTCAATCATCTCCAAATTGCCTCAAATCAAGAGGAACCATCAGTTGAAATCTACCAAACACTTATCTAACGTCACTGTTGGTGCTAATGTATTTGGATCTTTGTCAAGAGTGTTTACTACGGTTCAAAACTTTGACAAATTAGGCAGAGACTACGTTTTGTTAAGTGGCTACGGGGTTTCTTTCCTTCTCAATTCTTTCATTGCTGGTCAGTGTTATTACTACTCTCATCAACAATCAGAAGCTGATAGTGAAAAGAAAATTCAATAGATATATTCGTATTCCATCTATTACTCTAAAAGGGAAGTAAATGCGACTCCAAAATCACTCATAAAACTCCAGATTCGAGGTTTAGCATCTGAAGAAAATGGTTCATAAAGCTGAATATTTACCCTCCAGCGGGACCTCCATTGGCTCGATTTTACAAGGAGGATACAACCATGCATTATCTCGAGAATGGCAGCATTCTCGTCAGTTGACAAAAAACATGTTCATTTTCCCATTATTCATCTCGGATGAAGATGACGAAGAAACAGAAATGGTCCATTTACCCAAAATGAAGAGATTTGGCACCAACAAGATCGTGGCTTACGTAGAAGGGCTAGTGAAAAAGGGCTTACGGGCAGTTCTCTTGTTTGGGGTTATCAAAGATTCCGATAAAGATCCCGTAGGTACCAAAGCTGATGACCCCGACGGCCCTGTGATCAGGACTATTAAGTTACTTAGGGCCAATTTTCCAGAGTTGTTCATTATGTGCGATGTCTGTCTTTGTGAATATACCAGTCACGGCCATTGCGGTGTGTTACTAGAAGATGGATCGTTAAATAGAGAGCAAAGTGTGTTGAGATTGGGCAAAGTAGCTGTCAACTATGCCAAAGCCGGTGCTAATTCTGTCGCACCATCAGATATGGTCGACGGCCGAGTGAAGGAGATCAAACTTGGGTTAATTCAGGAAAACTTGGCTCATAAATGTTTATTGATGTCTTACGCTGCTAAGTTTGCAGGTGGCTTGTATGGCCCTTTCAGAGATACTGTGGGGAGTGCCCCCAGTCACGGGGATCGTAGAAGCTACCAATTGCCTGCAGGTGGCTCAGGTTTGGCTCGGAGGGCTTTAAAAAGAGATTTGGATGAAGGCGCTGATGCGATTATCGTCAAACCTTCAACGTTTTACTTGGACGTTTTAAAGGATGCCTCTGAAATTTGTAAAGATTATCCTATTTGTGCTTATCATGTCAGTGGAGAATATGCCATGTTGCATGCGGCGGCGGAAAAGGGAGTAGTAGATTTGAAAGCCATTGCGTTTGAAAGTCATTATGGTTTGGTGAGAGCAGGTGCAAGGTTGATAATCTCTTACTTCACTCCTGACTTTTTGGACTGGCTCAATGAATAGCCATCTTGTAAATAGCAACGTTGAGATAGTTGTAAATATCTATTAAATCAATGCCATGACCTCGGTAGCGAGGAATTTGAAGTGTTGGTAAACTTAAATATAGGTTAAATTAGCAATGAATTGGTAAAGTTCGAATCAAGCGGTGATGGGACCGTATGATTTTTCCTTATTTGATTCGCCATGATCTTCGATTTGAGTATCAGGTACGTCAATCTGCTGTTTAGGAACGTCAGGTAAGTCAATTTGATGAGGAACATCAGGTAAATCAATCTGTTGAGGAACATCAGGCAAACTAACCGGTTCGTCCTCTTTCACACCATTGATTTCTTTATCAAGTTTTTCGAATTCCTCGTCAACTTCAGTTTCTTCGCTGTTACTCAAGTTTCCAGCACCTAATAGATCAGATACCTCGTCCACTTTCAATTTATGATCTTCTAAATCATCTAATATCTTGTCTATCTTATCCACACTCATCTCACTGTTTAACTTCGTCAACACCTTATTACCCTCACTCAAACCATAGATTACATCCTTTTCGATCAATTTGAACTCAATGGTTCCGATCAAGTTTTCTAAATTATCCAATTGTTCATAAGTTTTGGTGATGATCGATTGCTGGTTCTTCTTCGATCGTAAGTAAAATTTTGCCTTTTCTTTGTCGCCATTTTTCATGGAATCTCTGGCTAAATCTGTCTGTCGTTGAATGATCACATTTATCCGTCTCTGGTACTGTTTTAGCTTATCTCTCTGTTGTTTCATTTGAAATATTGCTCGGTCTTGTGCCGTTATCTTTGGCGCCGATGGTCCCTGACCCATTTTCCAGCGTACGTAATCTATTAAAATTCCCGACCCAATACAATTATACCAATGCAGATCAACTCGGACACCCAAAATACGCCCACTATCAATATTATACAACACTAACTCTTATAAACTCTGTACAATGCTTTCTGCCTCACCTTCAACTCTCCCTGATTGGTGCGAATGTCGTCATGTCGTATCGTGGAAATGGTATATGCGGAATCAAATTACTGCAAAAGGATAGTTTGTAAACATCGTTCATTAAGTTACTGCAATTGTTAAATTGTTCAAAAGACTATTAACAACGGCAATTGCAATACCTAAAAAGGGGAAGTTAATAGCAAATAGCCCCATCGACCATCGGTAGCGAGGTCTTGAGATTTTTTTACCAAATTCTTGTGGTGAGCCAACCAAGTGACGATCACAAACTCTAGCTTTGACTGTTGTTTCCGGTTCAAGATCAAGTTTGTCCAACCGTTTCATCTTATTCATCGTTACTGGTCAATCTTGGGTTCCAACAACTTAAAAACTTTCAAATTTGGACATTTTCACTTCGTGAACTTAAACTTCACTATAGTGGACAATTTTTATCATTCGACCAATACAATCGATCTGCAGACTTTAGTTTCACAGCCCATCACGAGTACATTTACCAAGAATAGGACTTAGACACTCAAGCTGAAGCAAAAACCAAAAAAAAAATTTGGCACAGCATCGTTATAGACACTTCATTTGCATGTATAGACCCTATTAACATTCATTTAATACTTAATTATTAATCACTGAAAAAGAACAATCGATTGAATTTAGCTGTCAGACATTATTTTGATTATCATGGAGAATACCGCAGAGCTGGGGTCTCCCTCATCATCCTCACCGGTTAAAGCTTACGACAGTGTAAGGAACCGCAAAAGGGTGAATATTTCACCAAAGGAGAAACCATCACCACAACTTTCTCCTAACAAACGAATGCATTTGAAGAATATGAGTCCTAATGTGTCCAACAAGACAATTTATATCAACTTTACCCCCAAGCCAGAAGAAGCTTCCAGTAAACGACCGGTATTAAAACGACCCATTTCAAATAAAAGATCCCAGAGCTCAATCGTGGGGAGAAAACCAACATTATCGTTATCTCCTTCGAAATTGTCGCTAAGAAGGACAAATTCCTTCAATGATAATGTTCTTAACAATAATAACGGAAATAACCCCACGGACAGGTTCATTCCTTCTAGACATAACTCGATTACGGGGAAGTTACAGATCAATAATGTCAACCCCCGTCCCAACGCTTCACCGCAAACCCACATTAAACATCAAACCTCTAAGATATATCAGAAACATGTGGCCGAGGCTTGTGGGTTAGACATGAACTCAAGAATATTGCAGTTTCAACCATTGCCTCCTGACAGGAAAAAGCCTGTTAGTTTATTCAACAACAATAACATTTCCATGTCCAATTTGAATTTAAATAAGTGTTTGAGGCCAGCAATTGCTTCAGCTAGAGCCAAGAAGATTCCTGCCGCCCCAGAAAGGGTTTTGGATGCTCCGGGGTTAGTAGATGATTTCTACCTTAATTTGCTATCATGGTCTTCAACTAACTTGTTAGCCATTGGATTGCAGGATGCGGTTTATGTGTGGAATGCATCTACCGGATCGGTTGGTCTATTATGTGAGTTGCCTAACCGCACGTTAGTCACTTCATTAAAATGGTCCGATGACGGGTCGTATATCTCAGTGGGTAAAGATGACGGATTTATTGAAATTTGGGATATCGAAACTAATACGAAGCTCAGAACATTAAATTGTGATAACCACCTAACCAGGATCGCCAGTCAATGTTGGAATCAGCACATCTTGACCAGTGGGTCCCGAATCGGGAATCTATACCACTCCGATGTACGGATTCCCCAGCATTTCAATCATAAATTCGAAAATGTTCATCTGGCAGAAATCTGTGGCATAGAATACAAACAAGATGGCCAGCAGTTTGCCACTGGCGGCAACGACAACTTGGTGTGTATCTGGGATGTCCGACAATCTACCGTCAGCCAACAGCCACTATTCACGAAGCACACCCACAAAGCAGCCGTTAAAGCGTTGAAATACAGTCCATTCCAAAACAACTTACTTGTAACTGGGGGTGGATCGAGTGACAAGACCATCAACTTCTGGAATACATCCACTGGCTCCAGAATCAATTGCATTGAAACCGAATCGCAAATCAGTTCCTTAAACTGGGGATACTCCTCAGGAACAGGAATCGAAGTGGTGGCTACTCATGGGATGCCAAACAACAACATTTCCTTGTTTAACTACCAAACACTACAGAAAACGGGGGAAATAGTACAAAGTCACGACTCGAGAATCTTGAACGGATGCTTGAGTCCCGATTGTTTGACATTAGCCACAGTAGCAGCCGATGAAAACTTGAAGTTCTGGTCAATCTTCGACTCGCCAAAAGGCAGCAAATCTATCGACACCTTGACTGATGATAACGATCCTAATTTTAGTGACGACATCAAAAGAATGAAAAAGTTGATGAATTTACGTTAAGTACCTCCACAGTATCACTTCCACCTCCTTTACCCTCCCTATCGTCTTCTATCGTACATTCTCTATAAAAGTTACACAAAAGCAAAAGTCGTGCGCCGGTGCAATCTCCATTGTTAATCACTAAAAAAAATGTGAGTGTTGAGCCAGACCAAAAAATCCCTTACATTTAAAAGCTTGTGTTCGTTTGAATTTACACTAATAAATCTGCACATTGATAGTCGCTACAGCTCACAGCAGAAGACTTAAACAGAGTTGTCCAACCGCTACATCAATACCAGAAATCGCCAGGATCCGAGGCAGCTTGCCGATAACAGTATTGACAGACTAAACATCAAATAAGATAATGTCGACAGATGGAGAATTCACGAGAATTCAAATCTTTGGCACGATTTTCGAAATCACCAACAGGTATTCCGACTTAAATCCCGTTGGGATGGGGGCTTTTGGTTTGGTGTGCTCCGCCGTGGACAGACTAACGGGACAAAACGTTGCGGTGAAGAAGATTTTGAAGCCGTTTCTGACCTCTGTATTGGCCAAGAGAACCTACAGAGAGTTGAAGTTGTTGAAACATTTGAGACACGAAAACCTCATCACGTTGGACGATATATTTTTGTCGCCATTAGAAGACATTTATTTCGTCACCGAATTGCAGGGCACGGACTTGCACCGGTTACTCAGCTCCAGACCGTTAGAGAAACAGTTCATTCAATATTTTACTTACCAGATTTTGAGAGGATTGAAGTACGTTCACTCTGCGGGCGTTATTCACAGAGATTTAAAGCCGTCAAACATTTTGATCAACGAGAACTGTGATTTGAAAATCTGTGATTTCGGGTTGGCAAGGATTCAGGACCCTCAAATGACAGGGTACGTTTCTACAAGATACTACCGGGCCCCCGAGATCATGTTGACCTGGCAAAAATACGACACCGAGGTGGACTTGTGGTCGGTGGGATGTATTTTGGCAGAGATGATTGAAGGCAAGCCGTTATTCCCCGGAAAAGATCACGTCCACCAGTTCTCAATTATAACCGAATTGTTGGGATCGCCTCCTCCAGACGTCATCGACACCATCTGTTCGGAAAACACCTTAAGATTCGTCCAGTCGTTGCCCCACAGAGACCCCATTCCTTTCAGCGAAAGATTTGCCAACTGTACTCACGTGGAACCCGAAGCCATTGATTTGTTGACAAAGTTGTTGGTGTTTGACCCCAAGAAAAGAATAAGTGCCGCCGACGCCTTGGCCCATCCCTACATGGAACCCTACCACGATCCTACCGATGAACCAGCGTGCGAATCCAAGTTTGACTGGAGCTTTAATGATGCAGACTTGCCCGTAGACACTTGGAGAGTGATGATGTATAGTGAGATCTTGGATTTCCACCAAATAGTCGACAGCAACCAACCTCAGGCATCTGCGGTGGCCCTCGACGGCAATGACACTATTGCCAATGGTGCTGCTTCAACTCAACCTCAGCAGTCACCCCAAAGAGTAGAATAAGTTAAATAAATTTTTAATGACCCCATGAAACAATGCTGGTAGACCACTTCTACCACATTCCCACATTCCCTGTATTTGTAGGATACTCCGATGTCCACAAGATTACTCATTGATTTGTAGAGGAGTAGAATCCTTTCAATTGTGTAGAAATAAACATAATTATATGGAGATACTCGCATTTCGCATCGTTGTTCATTATGACCGAAGATGTTGCTGAAGGATATTCCAAAGTAATTGACGACAGACTATCCATTGAGTTGTTATACAACCACGTAGGGGAAGATGTGTACTGTACGTTGAATTTCCACAATCTACTGCAAGACCGTATCGTAGTTAATGACAGCACAGATACAAATGGAGAATCTGGCGATAGTGCCAACGGATGGTTTTCTGGGTTTTGGGGGTCAGGTGGCGAAGAAACACCTTCTCAGAAACCGCAGTCCAATGATGTTAAATTGTTCTTGGGGTACATCCAGTTGTTTGGATACGTGGTATTGAATTATAAATTTGGGTTGGACGATTCGAATAACCTAACATTGCTGGATAACGCTCCTAGAAATTCCGCCTGGTGGATGAATAAGGAGTATATGGAGACCTACGCTGACGTGGATGATGGTTTGCTTGAGAGGAACTTGCGTATAGACACCACGCCGTTTATTTTGGAGAATATAGTCGAGCCAATGGTTATCGGAGGAAAGTTGGGGGGAGTAAACGACTTGATAGTGGAGGAGGACTCCAAGTTGGTCATCGACAGTTATAAGAGATACTTTTTGCATGATTTGGTTTTCAACTTCAACTCTTTCAAGCCACCAAAGTCGAGCGATAAGATCGAAAATGACGGAAGAGTGTATTTAAAAGATTTGAGCGACGGCATTTTGCCTTTCTATTGTACCAGCCAGTCGTTGTTGTTTACCGATTTGGTCATAGACCCTTTATCTACAAAGAGCTTTCATTTTTCGTTCCCGAATGTTGTGGACTTGCCCCCTAGTTACAATTCGAGACTGACGGGTTTGACCGCAGACCAAGGTCTTTTGAGTATTAGGTATCTGATGATATTAGGATTCTCGAAATTGGACTCAACCAATAAGTTGACTCCCTATTCAGTATATTACCCATTCACGGTTAAGGCGGAGAAAAAAGGACGTGATGAACGATGGTTTCAGCCAAACTACCTCCAACAAATAACCATTGACAAATCGTGGAAAATCAAATTACTCGATACCGATAACTACAGGGAGTCGACAGAAGAAACAGCCACAGATAACAGAGAAATTAAAGACACCCGAGAGTCTTTTTTAGCTGATTTGAAGAAATTGATCGATTCAGACTTGCACAATATCCCTAAAATGTCAACTACTGAGAGGAAAAAGAGTTTCCAAAGTCTTCATGATCCAGAGGATATTAAACCGGGACTTATTCCACAATTACCTGGCCACTTGAAAAACCAGTACCAAATAATGGTGAACAATAATTTGCTATGCCTAGTCAACATTCTCAAGCCCTATTATCATCTAGGAGAGGATATCCCATTTACAATTGAACTAAATACCAAAAACTACCCTGACATACATATAGCCAGAGTGGCGGGCGTAACGGTTCATCTAGAAGCCCATGAAGTTTTCCATTTGAAAGATAAGAAGAGGTTCACCAATGTGTACAGGGTTAGCCAAAATATCAAGATTAATTCCTTCGCCACTTCCATGATCAACTCGGTTATTTACAATGAAGAACAAAATCCTTCTTTACTTAACGGATATATAAACGTTCCTCCGTTCATAACGCAACAATTTCAGTGTTCCAAGTTGATGGATCTTAAGTATTACGTGGTGTTCAAATTCAATTTGATGCAGTTTGACGAACACAACAGTCCTTACGAGACTCCAGAGGTGAACAATGTGGAGGTTAATGATGAAAACGGGCATCTGCAAGTGAATGGCGATTCTGACGAACCAAACCATGCTGGAAATGGTGCAGCAAATAATGAAGATGCTACACACCCGCTCATAAATCCTGAGTCACCATTGCACCACGATACCTTCAAGGCATACGAATTCACTAATAACTACAGGTTTGATAATAACGGTAATGACTTTACTTTCAGGATCCCAGTGATAATATTGCCTTGAGCATGATGTCAGCGAGTCATCATCACATTTCCTTCGTTCTTAGTCCGTTGAGGAACACATACAAGTAACTTTGGGGAATCACTCGACCAACATCAAGGGTTTGGCAAGTAATTCGGCCAATAAATCCAGTAAACCGATCAACAAGAGTAACTTCTTATCAAGAGATGCTCATTAAGAATGATGGGTCTCTCTCGAACCGCCTTCACCACTAAATTCCCACCACGATTGCTCACTTACCCCCTTCCAATATAAATCCTTTCGCACCCATCTCAACTAGGCTCATTGGAGACCTGGTAGTAGTTAACGGGCCCTCTTGCGCGAGAGAAATTCTGGCGATAATGCAACCCTTTAATATTGACGTTAGCGATAACGAAGACGGAGAATCGTTGAGTTCACCTCCCAGAAGGTTGATTCTTGACAGTGATGATGATGACGACGATATGTTGTCCAAATCACACAATTCAGCGCACTTCTCAACCGCTGAAGACCGGTACATGAAAGACCATGACTTGAAAATCAAGGCATTCGAGGCTTTACATAACGACAAAAACAGGAGCCCTCATAGTACCAGTCCCGTGAGGAGAAGACAGTCTATTATTGATTTCCCTCCTACTTCTTTGACTTTTCATCCCACCCCTTCAGTGGCATCTCATAATAATGCCCATACCCAACAGAAGTTGTCTAATGCTAATGCGTTGCCCGAAGACTACCCATCGGATGAATTAATCCAATTATTTGAAAACGTCAAGTTATCTCTCGGATTGAGACATAAATACCAGTCCATCTCATTACAATCAAGTGAAACGGACAACCCTAAGAACAAAGATTCTTGGGAAATCTACCCGCCACCTCCTAAACCTACTTACAAATCCAAAAATAGGTACAATCAGATCCCTAATGAATGGGAGGAATCAGAGGAAGAGTTTGATTTTGGGAAATGTGTAATTCCCGACGGAACCACTGCTTATGGTGTCAGAACTAACAAGAATGACGTGTTTGAGATTTATGATAAATCATCAGGAGTGCCTATTGTTGAAGTCCCTTCACTTGATGAGTATTACAGCGACTTGTCTAAGATCATAAAGATCTCTTCTGATGGACCTACCAAGTCGTTTGCGTTCAAAAGATTGGAGTATTTGGAAGCTAAGTGGAACTTATACTATCTATTGAACGAATTCGAGGAGACCAAGCAGTCCAAAAGAAACCCCCATCGTGATTTCTACAATGTTCGTAAAGTAGACACTCACATTCATCATTCGGCTTGTATGAACCAGAAGCATTTATTAAGGTATATCAAGTACAAGTTGAAGACTACTCCTCACGAGGAGGTGATATTCAGAGATGGCAAAGTCTTGACTTTGGAGGAGGTGTTCAAGTCGTTAAATCTTACTGGTTATGACTTGTCCATCGACACTTTGGATATGCATGCCCACACCGATTCATTTCATCGCTTTGACAAGTTCAACTTGAAGTATAACCCTATTGGTGAGTCAAGATTAAGAGAGATTTTCTTGAAAACCGATAATTTCATAAATGGAAAGTATTTGGCCGAAATCACTCAACAAGTGTTTGAAGATTTGGAGAGTTCCAAGTATCAAATGTGTGAACTAAGAATCTCCATTTATGGGAGATCTTATGACGAGTGGGATAAATTAGCTAGCTGGGTCATAGACAACAAGCTTGTAAGTCACAATGTCAGATGGTTGATTCAGGTTCCAAGATTATATGATATTTACAAGAAAAATGGCAATGTAGATAACTTTCATGACATTTTAATAAACCTATTTGAACCATTGATTAAGGTGTCTTTAGACCCCAAATCAAACCCGAAATTACATGTTTTCTTGCAAAGAGTAGTAGGGTTTGATTCAGTGGATGACGAATCCAAAGCTGAAACCTATCAAAAGAGGTACTTCTCGTCATCTCAATGGGATTCAACTGCAAATCCTCCATATTCTTATTACTTGTACTATTTGTACAGCAACATGACCACATTGAATCATTTAAGATCAAAGTTAGGGTTCAACACCTTTCTTTTAAGACCCCATAGTGGTGAAGCAGGCGACCCAGAACATCTTATCAGTGCATTTTTGACATCCCATTCGATCAACCATGGTATATTGTTGAGGAAGTTGCCTTTTATCCAGTACTTGTACTTTTTGGACCAAATTGGATTGGCGATGTCGCCGTTGTCAAACAATGCATTGTTTTTGACTTACGACAAGAACCCGTTCTACAGTTTTTTCAAGAAGGGATTGAATGTTTCGTTGTCAACTGACGATCCTTTACAGTTTTCATACACCAAGGAACCGCTTATCGAAGAATATTCGGTGGCAGCACAGATCTATAAGTTATCTGCTGTGGACATGTGTGAATTAGCTCGTAATTCGGTGTTACAATCAGGATATGAATCTTCAATCAAGAAGCATTGGCTAGGCAAGCAGTACATGGATGGAGGAATTGCGGGCAACAATATTGAAAAGACCAATGTTCCAAATATAAGAGCTGATTACAGGGAGCAGACACTTAAGAGTGAACTACATTTAGTAGAGTACTATACTAGTATACGTAGTTAGTGTATTATGGTACAGAATCGGTACTTTTAATTAAAGAATATAGATTTATAGATACTTTCAATGTATACGAAAGAGCAGATAAGACTGTAAGGAAGAAACATGGACTAGAGAAGGTACAGACAGATAGAGATTTGGTAACAATTCAAAACATGAATACACTCCCAGAGAAGAAAGAGACATAACTTAGACATACAGTGTCTACAAAAAGCCCCACGCACTCAATCTAGACTGACAAGGCGTAAGAGAATTCACTCCATTCACAGCCACTGTTACCCTGTCTATAATCCACCCATAGTTCACCCATTAGAAGTAATTTAACATGGTCTTCCGTAGATTCTCATAAGCGCATACAACCCCAATTCGATTGATGCGTATATAAGAACTAACATGTATAACTGAAAATATCTGTTGATTGGCCGTCAACTATTACTATGAACGTCGTCAGGATCAAAGACCCCTCCATCAAGAACCACCAAGAATTACCGGTGGTGCTAACCATCGCCGGCTCAGACAGTTCAGGAGGGGCGGGAATTGAAGCTGATATCAAGACATTCACTGCACAAAAAGTGTATGGCGCCAGTTGTATCACTGCTTTAACAGCACAGAATACTACCGGAGTACGGTCCATACATGCTATTCCCAAGGACACCATCCGAGACATCTTGGACGCTATTTTTGAAGATTTCTTGTACGACCATATCAACCCCCCTTTGAGGGTGATTAAAACAGGTATGTTAACCCAAGATACAGTAGAGGTTTTAGGAGAATACATGGAATCGTTGATCAAACATCATGTTAAGTTAGTTGTAGATCCGGTCATGATAAGCACGTCAGGTTCTCAGTTATTTGATGAAGACGGTATGAAATTGTGTATAGATAGAGTGGTGAAGCATTGCTATATCATTACACCAAACTTTTTAGAAGCAATTGTTCTTTTGAAGATAATCGATAAGGATTCCAAAATGGAGCTTATTGAGGATGTTGACAGCATTGAGGATCTTATAAAAGTTGCGGTAGACTTAGGTCGTGGACTTGGTTGCTCAAATGTTCTAGTTAAAGGAGGTCATATTCCTTGGAACAGCCAAAGCCAGCGTCGTTTCCGGGCCGGAGATAACATTGACAACAAAGTGATTTTGGACGTTTTGTATGAATCGACAACGCAAAAGATTACTATTTTCGAGTCCAAGTCGATTGAGTCGGAAAACACCCATGGAACTGGATGTACCTTAGCATCTTCAATTGCTGCCAATATTGCTAAAAACAAAAGCTTGTCGGATGCAATAGCGTTATCCATTGACTATATTCATTCAGGCTTAGTCAACATGCCTCATAAGTTAGGACGTGGTAATGGTCCTATTAATCACTTGATAGAGCCGGCAACAAGTATTGAATCAGTATCAGTTGGAGATGATATTTCTCATGATATCATGAACAACCATTCTAGTTTCTTGGACTTTTTCAAGAACCATCCCGAAATAAAGCCCCATTGGAAGACCTACACCAACCATCGGTTTGTTGAATTGTTAGCTCGTAACGAATTGCCCTTCAACATGTTTCTTTACTTTTTGAAACAAGACTACTACTACTTGATAAATTACGCTCAAATCCATGCATTGGCCGCTGCAGTGGCTCCATCATACCTGCAGACCCATTCTGAGTCACTCATCATCTCAGAGATTGTCCAGGAGATTGAAAATCACAAGCAGAAGTTGAGTAAAAACTATGACATAGTGTATGAAAGAGACATTGATTTAGACATTGAATTATCTCCAGGGAAAGCTTGTTTGGAATACTGCAACTACTTGTTGAAAATCGGCAAAACCGAAGACTATCTTGGGATCAAAGTGGCATTAGCCCCTTGCTTGCATGGCTACTATGAGGCGGGATTATTTGGCAGTGACATTAGAAATCACCATGATGGCAGTCTAAATGTATTACAATCGCAAGAAGATTCCGATGTATATGATTCCTGGTTGGCTGATTATTCTTCTGATTGGTATAGTACTGCAGCCAGTAACGGAGAAAAAGCGTTGCAAGAGATCTTGTCCAACTCAACCATTTCTACGACCAGATTGAACGAGTTAGTGGCAATTTTCCGCCATGTGACGCAGCTTGAGATTAGGTTCTGGGATGAGGTTCTCGAACTTCAATGATTCTTATTTAGCACTACAACATTCGGGTTTCTAGTTAATTTCTGAAATTGGATCCATTGAGGTTGGCAATTCTAGAAGCGCCATTGTGTGATATTGCAACTCTTCGAAAAGAGTCGTAGATGAATAAAATATAGAACAAATCCTCACAGAACAGATGGTGACACAAAGTATATAATATACCGAAATTTAGTGAGATTTTCATCAGGTGTATTGGTCGAACAAGGAATTGTAGTAGCATTGCAATTGATCAATCATTAAGTCTGAGTCAACTTTGTCTTTCCCTAAGTCCTACTTCTTTATCCATCACAGCTTTATCCTTATTACCTTGAATTTCGTTCTCGGAGACTTCTTTGACTCTTCTATGCGTTATCGGGGATAAAAATTCACTTCAATATTAGACAACCTCTGAAAATACTTCTTTCAACAGACTAAGATCGAATTTAAACTCAGACGGAGATTTCCCACAAGACCCAAAATCCACAAAGTAAACTTTATGACTTTCTTTGTCATACAAAATATTTCTTTCATTTACATCCCTATGGGCAAAGCCCATTGAGTGGATCATTCTGAGCTGTTTCAACGCCGATTCATACACCTCCTCAGTGATGGGTAAGTGAGGCGAATCAACATACCTTGACAAAATAAACTTCCCTCGAATTGGAGTTGGGTACCCACGATGGTATTCCGCAATGCCATCTAACTGTTTCAAATACACCGTATTCATTGATGATTTCAAAAGTTCTTTAATTGCACCTTTCTCATTTTCATACGATGTATTGATGTCGTCTCTGGAAATCCACCATTCTTTTCTTTGGGCAGCTTTGGCATGTCCAGTATCAGGGTCAAAGATCTTAACGGCAACATCAGAATCATCATCAATAGGCTCTGCGATGTACTGCTTGACAAACTTCGCCTTTACTTTAATTACGTGAGTGCCAAACTGATTGATATTTTGAATTGTTTTGCAAAATTTCCACGAGAGTCTCAACACCCTTGGGTGAACACTATATTCATTGACTAAAGTATCTGCTCTGTCAACTGTATGAGACTCTTTCGATGACGTGGGAGTATCTTGATTAGTGCTACCTTCGTTTGAGACCACAACTTTCTTTCCTGCTCCAATATTCGGAGGATCCAAATTGTTAGCAAAAACATAGCGATTATCATTTAATGGTGCAGAAACAACCTCGTTATACTGCACCCCATTGGTTTGTAATTTAATGTTATCCATTTGATTTCCTTTCAAGACCACATTTGTGAGAAAGAAAAGTAATCCTCCAAGATAACTGGGATCGGAGGATCCACAATTGACTACGTTGACCTTGATAGGAATTTCGTCAACTTGGGGAAAATGCTTTTCCTGGACTAACTTTGAGTGGTCAATCTCGACAAGCATTAATAAAGATCCGTCAGTAAGGATACCTCGTTGGCATTCCATGGCGACCAAATAGACCATTAAATGCTTTATCAGCTGCCCAAGCGCTATGCTAGGGTCGTCATCCGCAGTTAAATTCGGGCCATTAAGGGAAGCAAATAATGCTTTCCAATTTGGATAAACTAAGTTGGCAGAAAAGGGTAGTCGTATAACCTCCACCACTATTAATGGGTTCTGCCTTGCGTCACGTACAATTAAGTCGGCAACTATGGTTTCAATCAGATTATCAGCGGTAGGAATGAATTTTCTGGCGGGGGCTGTTTCAGTCTGGCTGATCGTCACACTAAGCTTGTCATTTGATGTTCTTGTGATAAATATACAAATCTCTGACAATACAGACTCGCAGTAATACTGGCACTTAGATCCCTCCCTATTTTCTGGGTTTATATAGCGGATGCTGTATAACAGTCGTAGCATTTGTTCCAACTCATAGACGAACTTAGTCTCTCCACAATTCCGCAGGTAGGTGTTGACCACTTTCTGCATTTGCATTGTCAGATATTGACCAGTAAATATGAGTTTCATACTGGATGTTAGCTCCAATAAATTTTCACTCACACTTCCTTTAGCTGTTGGCCTATTCAGTTGTATCTGGCTAAAATCATAGATCAAATACGGTAGATTCAAGAAAAGATTAGCTGTGGAAATACCTCTTAATGAAATCTGTTTATCCCAATTAATTTCTTGGAAGAAGTCGCTAAAGTAAGTAAGATCATCATATTGATAATCTTTACCTTCGAACAATAACGTATTTATCATCTCCTGGTAATTAGTGAAATTAGGAAGTTTAAGCGCTAAATTGATAGTCAAACTGGGGTGTCTGGTTCGAATTGGAACGGCATTCTGAACGAAACTATGGAGGTTAGTTAGCATCGAGTTGTGTACTCTGTCTTTTTCATCTTCGCTTGGAACTCCTGAGGTCACGGACTCATATGGATTGAGTGTACCCATGAAAGTGATAGATCATACACAAAAAGTAATACACAAATATACATTAAGGTGCGGCAACTAGAAAGGATATATGGTGATGCAAAATGGGGACCTTTAACTGGCAGATACTCAGAATTGGTCTGGGAGTATTGGAGGTTGCATTCAAGGACACAAAAATTGTATGAAAATTGTAGTGGTTGTATTTCACTAGTTATGTAAAGGATGAAGTTATGTGATTGGATGCATAATACTACAAAAGGGCTGATACAGAAGGCACTTCACAAGAGATACCACAGAAGAGAAAATATTGCAAAATAGATACTATAAAAGAGATAATACCACAAAAGAGATAACACCACAAAAGAGATAACACTCCAAAAGAGGAAACACTAAAAGAGATAACACTAAAAGAGATAACACTTTAAAAGAGATAACACTTTAAAAGAGATAACACTTTAAAGGAGATACTAAAAAGAGATAAAACCTGTAAACTCAAAGACATAACAACTCCGAATGTGCCACAAAGAAGCTAATCCCAGTACTAAAAGCCAAAACACAACCACCATCTATTTCAGACAAGATATAACACTACAACCAAAGCCAATGTTTCCGCACCACTACTAAAGGGATAAGAAACGACTCGATAAAGACCCAAAAACTCCACATTACCACCAACTAACCCAAAATAACACTATCGTACACCCCGTTTCCACAGGATTCAGTATCGCCTTACCGCCTCCCGTCTACTCCTTTATTCCTCCTTCATTCCCTTCCTCCTGACAACTCTCACCTTGCCCAACACGACCGAGATTTGGTCAGTTCGCGACTCCTCGAAAATCTACCCGCCAACCAGTGGATTGTTGAATTCCACCGCCATATTGAAGTAGCTAGAATCCGTTTGATGTATAATCCATATCAGCAACCTCAACCAGGGTACAACCCTCAACAGTCACAGCAGACGGGGTTTGGCGGTGTGGGATCGGGCCAACCGCCGCAATTCCAGTCTCAACAAACAGGTTATTTTCAACCACAATTGCAATCTCAAACTACAGGTTTTTACTCCCAGCCCTCGTTGAATCAAGGGTTTGCCCAGACGGGCGTTCCAGGGGGATTCGGGCAGCCACCTCAGTTGCAGAGCCAGCCCACGGGTTTCCAGAACCAGTCTACCACTTTTCAGTCTCAACCAAGCGGGTTTCAGCCTCAACAGACGGGTTTCCAACCCCAGCAAATGGGATTTCAGCCCCAGCCTACCGGTTTCCAATCTGGGGCCACTACGGGAGCTACTGCACCCAACTCGGAGTTGAAAATCCCCAGTATGAGATTGTCGTTTATCACCGCAGCTGACCAGAAGAAGTTTGAGGACTTATTTCGTACTGCAGTGCCTTCTGGTGAACAGGCACTCTCGGGGGATTCTGCTAGAGATATTTTACTTAGATCGGGTTTGCCTCCGGTCACTTTGGCTGAAATATGGTCTTTATCCGATACGAACAAAACTGGGTCTTTATTGTTCCCCGAGTTTGCCCTTGCTCTTCACTTCTGTAACCTATCTTTGAAAGGTGAAGCCTTACCCAGAGATGTACCGGACAAGTGGATGAATGAAGTCAAGAGTTTTGTCGATGCCATTAATTTCAGCATTCCTGAAGATCCGTCCAAAATTTTGCAAAATACTCCTTTTGCCCCAAAACAGGAAGATTGGTTATCCAGTATTCAACCCCCTCCCTCCACTTCCTTTCAACCTCAAGCTGCGGGGTTTCAGGGAAGTTTCGGTGGCTTGCAACAACAAAGAACTGGTCCTGGGTTCCCTGGAACTACGTTTTCTAACAATCAACCAACTCCTGTGGCGCCATTGATGTCTCAAAGAACTGGTGGTGGTACCTTGATCCCTTTGCAACCTCAGCAAACCGCTAGTTTAGTTCCAGCTCAAAAGACGGGACCGTTGCAGCAACAACAAACTGGATTCCAGAACCAATTGACCTCTCAAAATACTGGTGGTTTACCCCTTCGGCCGCAGGGAACAGGGTTCAACGGAACTTTGGCCCCTCAGAGAACTGGTCAAGGACCGCTTCAGTCTCAAGGTACTGGATATGGTGGAGGAATTGCCCCTCAAAGAACTGGTCCACTTCAGCAACAAACTACTGGGTACCAAACTTCTTTTCAACCTCAGCAAACGGGATCCTTCCAACCCCAACAAACCGGGCTCTTTCAACCTCAACAAACGGGGTCCTTCCAACCTCAGCAAACTGGATTACAGCCCCAACAAACAGGCTACTTACAGAGTCAACCCACAGGCAAACCAGGACAATGGGGGTTTGTTTCCATGCCCACCGGAGGTATCCCTGGGTTGAATGCCATGGAGCAACATTTCTTGCCTTCATCCCAGCTGTCATCAAGCAACTTGCAGAATGTTATGGGAGGAACCTTGAAACAGAATGTTACTTGGGCAATCACCAAACAAGAAAAGCAAATTTATGATGGCATTTTCAAAGCTTGGGATTCTACCAAAAACGGTTATATTGATGGCGAGGTGGCTATTGGTATTTTCAGTAAGTCGGGGTTATCCAGACCTGATTTGGAGTCGATCTGGACATTAGCTGATGGAAGTGACAGAGGTAAGCTTAATAGAGATGAGTTTGCTGTCGCTATGCATCTAGTTTATAGAAGGTTGAATGGGTTTGATCTTCCTTTGAGGTTACCACCAGAACTAGTGCCCCCTTCTAGCAAAATGATCCAAGATTCGTTTGATTCATTAAAGCAATCAATCAAAGGGGGAAAGTCAGTTTCGAGAACTTCAACATCCAACAATCTATCAAAATCCGATGGCAGTAGATTCAAGAACAATGACGACTCTGTTGGTTATGTTTCTAGCACTCGCCATAGAAGTAGGAGCTATGGAGAAGCACCCAGTGCCAGTAGCGTCAAAACTTCCAAAAATACAGATTTGACAGTTGATGAACTCAAAAAATTAATCCATGAGAAGAAAATTCTTTTGGATGCCATAGACGCTTCTGATCAAGATGCCTCGATCAATAGAAGGCAAGCGAATGCAAAGGCTGATGAAGAAGTTGAGAGACTCAAACGGCAAATTAAAGGGGTTCAAGACAGACTAGATTCTTCAGCCTCCGGAAATGCCTCGTTTGAAGAGAAGAAGAACTTACTCGCAAAATTGGATCACCTCACCAAGGATGTAGTGCCTAAATTGATCTCTCAAATTCATGAAGTCAACGATAATATTGCCAAGAGCAAGATTGAAGTGTTTAAATTGAAACTACTCAAATCAAATCCTGATTGGAAACCTTCTGCCAGCGAAGCGGATATTGTGGGAACTGGGCTTAATGGTGAAGTAACTGAGGCTGATAAAAGAAAGTTCAAGTCTAAGCAGTTGTTAAATCAAAGGATGGCTGCTTTGACCGGTAGATTTCAAGGCAGTAAGGGTAAGAACGAAGATCTCGACAACCAATTACACCAAACTATCGAAACAACTACAAAGGAAAAACAAGATCAATCTGGAATAATTAAAGATATTCTCGGCAGTATTCAAGAATTGGAAGACGGCTGTGTTGTCAATTTACAAGTCACTAATCAGGAAGAAGTTGGTGCCTCCAAATGGGAGAAAGGTGAAGGTGTAACCCCTGAAGTGGCTTCTTTCATTGGCGAATTAGCCGCGACCTCCAAAGTAGTGAGACAAAGGGCTGCACCAACAGAAACAGTCTCTTCAGCGACAACGACTTCTGCTTCTGCTCCAGCCTCATCTCAACCAGTGTCGGCCCAACCATCTGGGGAATCGGTTTCGAAAACCGCCGATAGCTACAAAACTCCAGAAGACAGAGCAGCTTATATAAAAGCACAGGCAGAAAAGAGAATGAACGAGAGACTAGCAAAGCTCGGTATCAGACGTCGCGGAGGATCTTCACAAGAAGTTAGTCCTCAAGCCACTTCAGAGGCAGCTGTCGAGTCGCCCGTTCAGTCCAAAGCACCTGAAGCGGTCAAGTCTCCTGAACCAGTGGTTCAACAACCGCCTAAACAAGAATCCAAGCAAGAGCCAGTTAAACTTGCGAAACCCCCCCTGTCCACTGTGGAGGCTGAAAGTGATGATGAGGATGACAAAGAATATCAAGCGTTGATGAAGCAAAAGCAGGAATTAGAAGCAAAAGAAAGAGATAGAAAAGAAAGAAGAAAAAAAGAAAAAGAGGAGAGGTTGGCCAGGTTGAAGAAAGAAATGGAAGAATTGAAGAAAAAGGAAGCTAGTGGCTACTCTAGCGGTGAAGACGAGCCAGTAACAACAGTTCCAACTTATGCACCAAGTGGTACAAAGTCTCAACCCACAACCACAAACCAACATACATCGGGCAGTGAACAGCAGCCAATAGAAAAACCATTAGAAAAGAAAGGCGTTGAAAAGGATGTGCCCCACGACAATAACCCGTTTGCTAAAATGAGCAATGGACAGGCTACTACCGCCACCTCCACCAATACAGCCACTCCACAGTTGACCAAACAGTCAACTGGACACAGTAGCAATCCGTTCTTTAAACCAACTACTGCTACTGCAACCGTCGATCCCAAGAAGGCAGAGGCACAAAGAAAGTCCCAAAGAGGTATTGGGGGCGATGACGATGGTTGGAGCGATTCCGACAATAATGACAGTGAAGAAGAAGACGGCAACCGCGCAGGAGCAGCGCATTTGGCTAGTTTACTTTTCGGAGGGATGTCCCAGGCTCCACAAAGATCAACCAATTCTGGTTTATCTACACCAAAAGAGGAGAAGTCAGAATTTCAAACGGTGCCTAGTGCGGAGCCCCCTATTTCTGCTTCACAGTATGCACCCCCTCCTGTGCCAGACGCACCACCGCAACCTGTGTTGGAACGAGAGTCATCTGTTGAATCCAATGACGAATTCAATTTCACTGACGCTCCGCAAACTCCAGCAGAAGAGCCTTCGGCTCCTCCAATTCCAATGGAGATTCCACCGGTTCCAACTCTGGTTCCTCCTGGCCCTCATCCTATTCCAGAAGCTCCTCCTGTTCCTGTTTCGGCACCACCCTCCAATGCACCGGTTGTTCCTTCTAGTGCACCTCCTCCACCTCCACCACCTTCCATGGGTGTACCTCCACCTCCACCACCTTCCATGGGTATACCACCCCCTCCCCCACCGCCAACAAGTAACGGTATATCTAATGGGTCTGCACCAATCCCATCTGCTGCTCCTAGTATAACTGCATTACTCGGCGAAATAAGGGGCGGTACATCCTTGAAAAGGGTATCTCTGAATGAGCAAAGAATTGCTGATGGTGCTGCAATTGGTAGGGTCTTGTAAGCAGTCAGGTTCATCAAAGACTAAACGATGGGATGACGGGTGAAAATACAAGCAGCAGGATAATTCATTAGCTTAAAAGTCATAACATTTCTTATATACACTTTATTTACATATTTACAAGATCTCACACCTCATTCAAATTTTCCTCGTGGTTTGGCTTAACTGATATACTGCCATCTTTTACCGTTACTTCAACAGACTCCCCCTCTTTCACTTGCCCTTTGATCATTAACATCGCAAGAGGATTCAACACCTTCTTCTGGAGGACTCTGTTTAAAGGTCTAGCACCGTAGATAGGGTCATAGCCAAGCTGCGCCAATAACTCTTTGGCTTCGTCGTTGATCACCAAGGTCATTCTCTTGTCTTCTAATCTCTCACTGATCTCTCTGAGACGGATATTCAAGATGTTTCTCAACGACAGCTTCGATAATCTGTTGAAAAGAAGAATTTCGTCCAACCGGTTCAAGAACTCAGGAGGATAATAGGTCTTCAATAAGTCTGTTATTTGGCTTTTAGTTTCAGGGTTGAATTTACCGTCATCAGAAGTTTTTTTGTCATTCAAAATGATCTCTTGTCCAATGTTTGAAGTCATGACAATGATGGTGTTGCGGAAATCTATGTGTTTACCATGGGAGTCAGTCAACTTTCCTTCGTCAAGCACTTGTAACAACAACTTAGACACATCAGGATGAGCTTTCTCGAATTCATCAAATAAAATCACAGAATAAGGTTTTCTTCTAACAGCTTCAGTCAATTCACCGCTTTCTTCGTATCCGACATATCCCGGTGGAGATCCAATCATTCTTGAAACGGTATGCTTCTCCTGGAATTCCGACATGTCAAATCGAATCACTGCGTTCTTGTCATTAAACAAGAATTCGGCCAAGGTTTTCGTCAACTCAGTCTTACCCGTCCCAGTGGGACCCAAGAACATAAATGAAGCAATAGGACGTTTGTCACTGGTCAAACCAGCTCTATGTAATCTCACAGAATCAGAAATTGAATGAATGGCTTCATCTTGGCCAACAACTTTTTGTTTCAAGATAATTTCCATATCCAATAGCTTGTCCTTCTCCCCTTTCATCAAATTGTTGACGGGAATCCCTGTCATCTTGGAGATGACATAAGCAATATCGTCAGAGGTGACGGAGTCATGCAATAAACTGGAGGTTTTGGAAACGTCGTCTCTTTCTGTCAAGCTTTTTAGTTTTGATTCCAATTCGGGAATAGTGGCATACTGTAATTTAGAGGCTTTAGCATAATTACCTTCCCTCTGAGACTGTTCCAAATCAAATCTTGCTTGTTCCAACTCGGTTTTGGAGTGTTTTATTTCTTCGATGGATTTTCTTTCTGATTCCCACTGGTCTGTTATTTCCTTTAGCTCAGCTTCTTTGACTTTCAACTCTTCCTCCAACTTTCTAGCACGGTCCACGGACAACAGGTCTTCCTCTTTTCTCAATGATTCCAACTCAATCTGGATAGTCATAATCTGACGGTCCAAATTGGTGATGGCATCGGGTCTTGATTCGTGCTGCAATCTCAAAGTGGAACAAGCTTCATCCACCAAATCGATGGCTTTGTCGGGCAAAAACCTATCAGTGATATATCGGTTGGAATAAAGAGCAGCAGTCACCAATGCCCCATCAGTTATACGGACACCATGGTGAACTTCGTACCGTTCTTTCAACCCTCTCAAAATTGAAACGGTATCCTGAACTGTTGGCTCGCTGACTAAAACTGGGGAGAATCTTCTAGCCAAAGCAGCATCCTTTTCTACGTGTTTTCTGTACTCCTCGATCGTAGTGGCCCCACAGAGAGACAATTTGCCCCTCGCTAACGCTGGTTTAAGCAAATTTGAAGCATCAATAGATCCTTCTGCCTTACCTAATCCCATTAAAAGATGCAACTCGTCAATGAACAAAATAACACTACCCTGTTTCTCTTCGACTTCTTTCAAAATCTGCTTCAATTTTTCTTCAAAATCACCTCTGAACTTGGCTCCCGATATAATGGCTGCCAAATCCAAAGTAATGATCTGCTTATCTTTCATACTATCAGGGACTTCATTTTTCAAGATCCTTTGGGCTAAACCTTCCATGATGGCCGTTTTTCCCGTACCGGCATTTCCTATCAAAACGGGATTATTTTTCGTCCTTCTGGATAAAATCTGAATCGTACGTCTTATCTCCTCATCTCTCCCGATAACAGGGTCCAATTTACCATCCTTGGCGAGTTGGGTCAAGTCTTGACCGAATTTCTCCAATGCCGGTCTTTTGTCTTCCTTTTCCATTGACATTTGAAGGTTTTTTGGGGCGGAATGACTAAAAAGTCTTACGAACTGTCTATTTTGTTGGGAGGTGACAGGTCTCAAGGTGGATTTATTCCATTTTTGTATGGAAATAGAACTAACAGAGCCGACAGGGACATTTCTCACCAATGATACACCCTTCCACTTTTGTATCGAGCCATTACGTGCTACAGCTCTTAGTTTGGCAGTGATCATAGTTCGATCCACAATGTGATAGATCTTGCGATACTTAAATGATCAAGAGTCTCGCGGAGAAGATTCTAGGATGTTCGAGAAAGTTCCAGGGGATTTGGGTCGAGGAGCAGAATTGAGGGTTTAGTTGTAGTCTGGAGATGGGCTGGAACACTAAGTTATGGGTAGCTTTGGATTGAACTTTTTAGAAATAGAGGAAATATAATGGGCCGAGAAATGAGTGTAGACATTTGAAAGGTGGCTGTCAGAAGTTTTGGGAAGAGCAGGGTAAGACGACGAACTTGAGTTGATTATATAGAAATTTGAGAACAGAGTTAAAACTTAAGTAGAAACATTGAGAAGACGCTTCTAAGATTCAAAAGAGACGTAGACTCCAAACATACCATTTATATTCATATATTCTGTCTATTGAGTTCTTTTGTCGTCTGGCCAATAGTCCTCACGACTGAACCCGGGATGCACTTCAAAACTTGGTGGAAGCTGAGCCGAAGTAGAAGTGTCCTGTGGACGAGAACTACCTCCCTCTTCGGGTTGAGATCTCCCTTCAGCCTGAGGATTTTGATGGTATTGGGGAGACTCATCGTCGAAATCGTAATTGTCAACGTACTGAATTTCATACTCCTCGCTAATATCATCGGCATCAGCAGACAGCGTTGGTGGCTCGTTATTGTTGTCGTCATCATTATCATTACCATTATTATCATCGTATCTATTACCTTCATTACCGTTGTCATCAAAGTTGTTGTCATTATCATTGCTGCAAGATTCCAGTAGACGGGTGGAATCATTGGTGGAAATGGGTTTCAGATTATTATCACTCTCGTCAACTACATCAACCGGGGCTCCATGAAACCGGGTTTTGTCTCTGACCCAGCTGATTATTTTAGTCCTGGACTTTTTGCCGTGTCTCTTACCCTCACCATGGTTACTACTATTGAATATCCTGTCATCATCGTAACTGAGTCGCCTACCCAACATCCCCAGCAACTCCGAGCGTCTTTCTAACGCTTTGATATTATATATCCATTCCCACACCACCGTTAGGATCCCAATCTCCAATAGCCCTGGCAACACCGATAACCAGCTTCGGGTATTCCAGCTGAACTCAAAGATTGCCATCGTAGCCACACAGGTAACGAAATGACAAAGGAAGAGTAACCACACAAAAATTGCCAACGGGAGGAGTTTTCTCGAGTAGCAGTACTTTATCGGGCTCTTAATGACACAAGTGTAGTAAAAAAGCAAAACCCCCACAATAGCCACCACTAAAAACTTGAACCCGGTACGTATTTGATGAATAATCACATATCGTACGTCAATTTTAGTAGCCGTTATCTCAGAAAGGGGAATCCGATATCCCGTTTCACACACAATACCCATAGCCACATATGCAATCAACACCACGGTATAGGCAATCAAGACGTAGTCTTGATAAGTTTTCGACGAAATCCTCGAAACAACCTGGAAGAAAGAAAACGCAATGAACACCTCTGAAAACACATTGGTCACCCTATAACTCAAGTTATTGAACAAAACATCGTGGATCTCATAAATGCTTACCTGATCGGAATAATAGTCCATTCTAGCAGTATTGGTGACGTTGGTAAGGAGAATCGTCAATACTATAGCATTGAATAATGTTGCAATTTGCGTCATTACCGGCCGTCTTTTATGTTTCGGAGATAGCAACAAAAGAAAACTAAGCATCCAGCATGCAACACAAGTGCCAGAAATGGTAAATAGAAGCGATACAAACGCATCTCCGTTATCTTGAAGATGATAGGAATCGTCTATAAAGTTATTTGTAGCATTCTCATTGAGCATACCATTCTGGATCCAAAACAGGGTCCCATCTCGTGAACAGTTGGTTATGAAGTACGCCGGGAACGCCTTGTGATCATAAACTCGGAAACTGTCACTCCCGTTGGCCAAATACGATAAGTTGCCCGAGGGAAGAGCATATAACGAGCAGTTTCCTCTAGTACCGTTGAACGCTAGCTGTATAGAACCGCTGGACGGTAGTTTCTCGTTGTTCATTACTACCACACTCCCTCTTAATCCTGGAGATTACTTACCCTCACGTTAGAAATCTGGTGGTTTTAGGAGTTAATAGCGATTCTTTAGTTTAAATAGTGCGATTTCGCTTTTTTGATCTCAAAGGAATTTACTCTTATTGTGGGCGGGTCCTCGGCGATTTATTTAGTGGTACAGAGCCGTGGTGAGAGATGAGTCACTACAACGACGCAATTAGTGGCAATGGCTATGTTAATACCGGCGTTGATCAGCAAAACGGTTCGGTAGAAGAAGGTTTCAGTCAGCTTTCGTTAGAGGCAAAGAAGAAGAAACGTAGTGTAAGAGCTTTTCACCAGGATTATATCGTTCCCAAACTGCCGGTGGCACCAGGGGGAGGTGTTCCGGAAGCGCCTATTGGTTTGCAGGCTCAGGGGATGTCTCTGGCCCCCATTGCGGCGCAATTTGGCAATAGGACAAACGTAAATTCGGCGCAACAGGTCGACAGTAGCGGCCAGAGCCTCGAAGACAGTCTTTCGGTACCGCATAAGCGGTTTTCCGATCAAAATGAGTACATGGGAGTGTCTTCCGATGGAAAGTTGTTGCTTAAGCCGTTTTTATCGTTTGAAAACATCGTTTCTCCTGCCGCCGGAACCCAGTATCACTCTGTGGATCAAGGTACGGCAGGAGCAAAGTTCATCAGGTCGACTATGTACAATATCCCTGAAAATGAACAACTTAGACTGGCCTCAAAGTTACCAGTGGCAGTGACTGTTCGTCCGTTTGCTCCTATTTTGCCAGGGGAGGACCCTGTCCCTGTGGTGGATATGCGTGAAACAGGCAAAGGATACGTTGATGACGAGGACGTGGGTCCGGTAAGATGCAATCGGTGCCGGACATATATGAATGCCTTGATCCAGCACCGAACCAACAACAAATTCACCTGTAATATTTGTAACTTCGCCAATAATACCGTGCCTGGCGACTATGCTTCAATGGTGAACCCGGGGACTAACAGAAGAACCGATACTTATCTCCGGCCGGAGCTACACCGAGGAGTTTATGATATTTTGGTACCGAAGGCTTATAACTTTGGGGGGCCCGACAAGACTTCTAATCCTTTACACCACGTAATATTGATCGACATCACTGTCAGCAGTATTAGGAATAATTTACCTTCGTTGCTTGCTGATACTATGAGATCAATCTTTTACAATTCTGATAACACTGATCACGACGAAGAGAACGGCGACAGTCCCAACAACCGAAAGTTTGCCATTATTCTTTTTGACAAGAAGTTGCATTTCTATAATCTTTTGCCTTCCCTTGACTCCACGCAAATCACCATATCGTCAGACTTGGACGACCCCTTCGTTCCGTTTTTCGAAGGGCTCTTTTGTGATGCCGAAACAAGCCGAGCGGCCCTCGATGATGCTCTAAACAATTTGGAGAATTTATGCAACAATGATCTTCTTGTTGTCGATGATGAATGTTGCTATTCTGCTGCTTTAAGAACCGCTATGCTATGCCTTAAAGAAGTAGGTGGTGGTAAAATCACCTCCGTTTTGTCCTGTTTGTCTACTTGGGGCCCAGGGGGGTTGAAGTTCAAAGATCCAACCTCCCAAGCAGCTAGATTGTCTCCAGAAGTTCAAAAAGCATTATATAACCCTGATAGCGAGTACTATAAGCTATTAGCCAAGGACTTCTTGAAGGAAAACGTTGGATTAGATTGCTTTGTAGTGTCGAATATCCCCGTTGACTTATCAAATGTTGGATGGTTATGCTCCGTGACTGGAGGGGTATGTTACAAATGGTCTAATTTCAACTTTGAAAGAGATGCAAGAGAGTTGTCGGGGAGGTTTACCAACTCTATAATGAAGGCGAGAGGCTACCAAGGGCAATTCAAATTACGCTGCTCAAACGGTTTACAAGTGTGTCAATATTATGATTCCTCCTCGTCAATTGCCGAGACCTCTGTTGTCGGCGTTAATCAGGACCCCCTAATTCCTGTAATTCATGAAGATTATACCATGACGATTCTATTACAATATGATGGCCAGTTATCAACAAAGAACGATTGTCATTTTCAGGCAGCGTTATTATATACAGACGTTGAAGGTAATAGGAAGGTCCGTGTTATTAACCTAGTATTGGCCGTGAGTGAACGATTAACAGATATTTTCAATTTTGTCGACCAAGACGCTGTAGTGACTACCATTGTTAGAGACACCTTATCGTTCGTGGGAAAAGAAAAGATTGAAGCATTAAGAGAATCGGTATCGGAAAAATTGGTAGAAATATTAACCCAATATAGAGCTAAGAGTGAATTAAGTCATAACGCAAACAGAACCTTGACCAATCAATTGTTAATGCCCAATTCGTTATCTAATTTACCAATGTATTTACTAGCTTTTCTTAAGAGTAATGCGTTGAGGACTAGTTCTGGTATCAATGTTGATCGAAGATTAGAAACGGTATATCATTTATTAAATTGTCCTGTTGAGAGTTTGACCTATCGATTATACCCTGCGTTGGTGGAGTTGCATTCGCTTGGCGATGTTGATGGATTAGTACTCAAAGACGAAAATAATGTTCTGGGATTTGTTAACTTACCAGAATTCAAACCGTTATCACTACTTAAGTTAGAAGATGGGGTATATATATTATGTGATGGAAGACGGGTGCTTGTATGGGTAAGACCGAACGCCAACCCATTACTACTCAAAGATTTATTTGGAGAAACTGTCGATTCCATCGAAAAAATCGACTCTTTGTGTGATGAATTACCAGATTTACCAACAGAGATATCTGAAAAGACTCGAAATATCATCGAATACTTCAATGCTAAAATCAACGGCTTGTCCTCGGCTGGATCATCAGCGGTTCAAATTATTCGAGAATCAATCGATGGATCTGATATAGTGTTCAAAGAGCGTTTGGTTGAGGACGGTTCGAAATTGGCTGTCGATTTAAACAGTTCAACTTATTCAGATTTCTTATCGAAGGTCCACAAAGCCATTAAGGTAAAATTGGAAAATGATAAAACTTATAGTAAAGTTAAGCAGTCGATAAATCAAGCAGAACATCACGATACATTAGCCCAAAGATTTATTCAATTTTAGGACGGTTAATAATACTCATAATTTGTCACTTTCAAGATCATTTGAATCCTGTAAACCTTAGAATCTCTACCAATACCTCCTGTACTTGAGGATCTTTTTGAACCACCACTAATTGGCTCAAGGCTGACTTCAAACTTCCATTGGAGTTGAAATACTCCAATTCTTTGGTGGATAAGTTCCCTGCAGCATATACCAAATCAAGTAACAAGTAACACAAACGCAAGACCAAATCCTTATCTTCTGGTTGATATTTGAATAGTCTAGTCATGACGTCAATCAATTCAGCCTTTACACCAGCGTTTTCTATCAAAACCTGGGCTATCATATCATATTCCGAGGTAGCATTGGCCAACAATCCTGCTAAAATGGTCTGGAGATGTGAATCTTTCAGTTCCAAGAGCTTTATCAACAAGTCGAGTCTCTTTCTTGCTTGATCATCTTCTAAGTTGAAAAACTTGACAAGTAATTTGGGCTTCGTGATCAAATTGGATACCAACTCCCATGTTGCAATAAGTATTTCTGGTACATCACTTTCAATAATGAAGTTGTTAAGATAGCTGTCAAACGTCCGAGATATGATTATATCCTTGATTTGGTCCTTATCCTCGGGCATCGACGAAATATTGGTTAATGCTAGTAACGACTCATACTTGTCAAGAGTAGTAACATCGTTATACAAGTACTTATCTTGCTCATTAGCTGTGGCGAGTCCGGGGTTATAATTTGTGATATCAGGTCCCAACAATTCTACCAAAAACGGTAAACATGTGATGACGCTATACTTGTTGAATGCCAAACGGGGGTTTACCAGAATTAGGATTTTAGCCAATGCTCGTATGGCTTTCAATCTTATTGTAGTTTCATCGGCAGTTAACGGTCTGGTTTCATTGCTACCTTTAATTACCTTGCTCACCAGAATAATGAAATCTAGCAAGATATTTATTGAACCTTGCTTGACGAGCTCTTGTTTCACTGATTTATTCTGGTTAGTAGTAATCAGATATATGATTGAAATGAATTGGTGGGCGTTGTTGCTGCTGCTTTGATTTGAAGATTTGATTATCTTCAACTTGGAAACAATGTCAATAATCTTATAGTCAAATAACATTGATTTATTGAAATTATGGATGGATGGAATATCTTCATTGGCTTTGTCAGAACCACTAGGTTGTGCCATCAGTTTCAAGTAATTTCTGGTTTTTTGCTCCTGATTGGTGTCTTTAATGTTCATTAAATTGGACAATATCAACAATAATCCATACACCACGGAAGAATGACTACTATTTATTTCATTCTTAGTTTTGTTGGTCACCACTGACATGATTTTAGCCACTACAGACTCATCGCTTCTTAATTTGTTTCTAATAGATGGGTTCAAGGTCAAGTACGCCAATGATTCAATACAGTAGTCACTGTGTTGTTGCCCAAGGTATCGCAGATTGATGTCATAGAGTTCATCTATAGTGACAAACTTGTCATTCTCGAGAAAGCTCCACTGCTTGATAATACATAACGAGCTTAGTATTCTTATATCATCGATATCTACGCTTTTTCCAACTTTTAGCAACTCCATGTAATTAGAACAGTTAAACTTGCGGCAGTTATCGTCAATACACGAGCTACTGACTAGCTTCAATAGCAGTCGTGCTATTAATTGGTTATGATCTAGCGATAAGCTGGAGGGGGAAATCTTAGACACATATTCTGTGACAGCATCTTTGCAGATATTCGAAGTATACGCTTTAGAACAAACCGTGGGGACGACGGGAAAGAGCCGATCCAAAGCAGTGACAAGATTAAGAAACTTCCTGTAGTCGGAATCCGTTTCTAGCACATAATCGAAGAAATTGGCGATAGACTCTGAAGTGTCCAATTGGTTTAGTTCTAGGGATTTAACTACAATCAATAGCACGGAAGCTTCGATATCAGAATCGTCATTTTCAGGGGTCAAAAGGGTCAAGAAGTTCTGTAAGTGACTGGGGTAACAAGTCCGGAACTCAGTCATCATGGCAATATAAACCAGAAGGTAAAACTCATGATTCACTTGGTTATGTTTGAGAATATTCTTCAAATTGACCAAGATTTGTGACACCCAATGGGGTTTATCTGATGAAAAACTCAATACGTTGATTACCAATGATGCATGTCTATCGCCTAGCCTCTCCAAACCCTTTAAAAACCTATCTACATTTTGCTGCAACACCGATAATAGTATCTTAGAAGTGTTAGATTGCTGAGAATACCTCAATAATGCATCAAAACTGCCCTTCTCTACTTCACCATCAAGAGGATGACTTAATATATCCAAATTCCCCTTGAACTCGTCGACATCGTCAATATTTAAACCGTTTAATTGGGCTTCTATTGACTCCATAGTCTGTTCAAAGATCAAAATTTGCGAACTTTCTCACTAATTATCACCAATAGTTGTTGTAAGCGGTAAATATCTCGATGGATACTACAACAGTTATCGATAAATACACGCAAGACATCTCCAATTTGCCGTTGGAGATCAGGTATATCTTTGAAGAGCTCAAGAATAAAGATGGACAGCTAACGGAGGCAAGGAAGCGGTACCAAGCCAAAGACCATCAGCTTCATAAATTCATTAAACAGAACGGCACCAACGTCAAACATCCCAAAGAACAGCAGATCTACAACAAGATGGAAGAAGATATGAAGCTAGTGGAAAAAATTCAGCGAGAGAAGATATTATTGGCAAACACAGGGTTGTTTTTGATTTCTAAGCATTTGTTCAACTTTGAAACTGACATCACCAAACTAGAACGAGACGATCTCCTTCCTCTGATAGCTAATGTGTATGATATAGATGGTGGCGGGGGCATCTCCGATTATGGCAGCGGTAATGGGGTTTCTGAGAGTGTTTCGGCCACGCCTACTCCTCGCCCTGGGTCTTCAACACCGGTTGGCGACGGCCTTTTGCTGAAACGGGCACAGAAGCGGAAAGCTATGATGAAGGCGGGGTTGCGGCCCCATAAGAGATCTCGTTCGGAAGACGATGACGACTCACAAGCCGAGGGTAAACACGATGGACCTGATGGCGATGATGCGGATAATCAGTTGTACTGTTTCTGTCAAAGGGTATCTTTTGGGGAAATGATAGCGTGTGACAACGACGACTGCCGATTTGAGTGGTTTCACTGGCAGTGTGTGGGAATCACGTCGACGCCCAAAGACAACGAGGTGTGGTATTGTCCCGATTGTGCGCCACGGATGGAGAAGAGAAAGAAGAAGAAGAAGTTCTAGGTGTATTGTGGTTTATGAGAAAGGTGGTAGGGAGTTTTCCGGCCGTTTGAGATGCTACTTTGAAGTTTCTCGTAATTTGAGTGTTTTTTACGGTGATTTGAGCTTGAAATGTCACAAAGGACTCGAGAAAGGTTTATGGCAGACGATATGACAGTGGACTGGTTTTCATTGTCTTTGGCTAGCGGAAATACATCTTGTATATCTTTTATGTATTTTAAGATAATGTATCTTTAAAGTATCTTAGAAAATGTGCCTTTTAGATAATGTATCTTGCGGCAAGCACACCTTCCAGATACACCCTCCAGAACCAACCAAATAAATCCTCCTCATACCTGCGGTCATATCAGCCACTCCCTCCAGACAACCAATCCAATTTGAATAAGCTATCAACTAATTCACCCACGACAATGCCACTTTTACCACCACCCCTAACCAATACTACCCAATAATAAACGACTCCCCCTTCTCTATATTCATCGCCTCCTATACTCTTGTCCAAATCGGGAAGTCTACCCATCATGAGCCATGTACCCCTGTTCGAACCCCCTGGACGACATCCATGAACAACCCGCGTTGTTGATTTTGAACTTAGGCTAATTATAGATAAAGTGATCCCTTCGTTATGAAAGCCATCTTGTTGTTGGCTTTGGTGCCTTTTATTAGAGCTGACGATGATGATGAAGATGCCGCTGCGGCGGTGGCTCCTGCCGCTCCTCCTGCAGCGGCGGCGGTGACTACCACCACGCCGGCGGCAGCAACGACACCTACTACTGCGACTACTGGAACTACTCCTGCGGCAGCAGCAGCAGCAGCAGCTACTACGCCTACGACTGGTACGACTGGTACGACTGGTACTACTGGTACTACTGGTACTACTAGGGCTACTACTCCCACCACCGGCACTACTACTCCCACCACCGGCACCACCGCTCCAACTACGGGTACTACCACTGCAAAAACCGGTACCACCGACACCGACACTAACACCGATAAAGATGCCACCGCCAAAGCCGTGGACACGGCGACGATGAATCCAGACCAACTCGCGGCATACCTAAAAACTGCTACTACTGCCACCGCCGCCAAGGTCGACACCGCCACCATGAATCCCGACCAGCTCGCTGCATACTTGAAGACCGCCACTGCTACCACCGCAGCCCCAGTTAACACTGCCACCATGAATGAGGATCAACTCGCAGCATATTTAAGGACCGCTACCACCACCACCCCTGTCGCCCCTCCTTTGGCCGGTGGAGGGGCTGCGAATGGCGCTGTAACTAATACTCCTGACATTCCCCAAGGTGATCCTGCCCCAGACACTGTAAGTTTCATTACCACCCGAGTTCTACGTTCTACCACCGATTCTCCGGCCCCAACGGCATCGGGCGACTCCAACCAGGCCAATGTTGCCTCCAACGATGACTCTGGCAGTGATACCTCCTCAGACAGTAGTGGGGCATCTGCTCGCTGGAGTCTTTTTGCTGTATTTGCCAGTTTTGTTTTAGCACTTGTATAGTTTAGTAACTGTGTAGTGAGTGACTGTATAGTTTAGTAACTGCATAGTTAAGTAACTGTGTAGTTTTGTACTGTATAGTTGAGTAACTGTATAGTCTAGGGTGTTCTTATTCACTACTACGACGCTGTAAGGACCGTTCCACTGGTAGTTTTACTCCGGTGTCGCTTCGTATCGTCGTTTTCCTCGTCCTACCACCCAGATCTGTCGCCTGCCTTTGGTGTAAGTGTCCTATACCCAACCAGCCCTATAACTTGAAATAGAATAACGCTAGAAGAGGCCAGTTTGGGTGTGCTAGAACAAATCGAAAATTCATTGGCCATTTTCGCCTTAAACTCATTCGAAAAGTTTTGCCATCGTTTAAATAGTAATTCCAGTATCCAAAGGGAACCCTGGTCCACGGGAGTTGACGATATTCTAGACAGCATAGCTCTTGACGTCTGCAATTTATGGTACAGACACGACTTTAGACGGTTTAAACCTGGTTAAGCCACGAAGAAGAACTTTGGTAGGTGCACGGCATCTCTCCAGCTGATGGGTGAAGACGGTGGAAGAGTGGACGAAGGGGTAGGAGAGATTGGCCAGACTGAAGAAGAAAACATGGAAGGAACCTCAGGTACTGGATCACCTCTCAAGGAAGGAGTTTGGGTTTGATATTGCTGTCTTATCGTTACCTTCCAGTGTTAGGATTATACTACATGAGTCAATGAAACTTCAGTGACTACAACCTGGTGTTTTTATGGACTCCTACGAACTAAAGATCAAGACACGAGAGCAATATAAACCGAACCCAGCAATTTGTACTAAACTCAAGCAATGGCGTGGCTGGAGGAATAGACACAATGAGATACACCAGGATGGACAACTCTACTAATTGTACCGCCAGCAGCTACTCGGCTCCATGCTTAACTTTGAAATGTCGTTATCTACAAGCCTCCCAGTCAACTCAATTCGATATAATCAGCGACATCTGCTAAGAGAATCGATTCCTAAAATAGTAAGTCAATGAATACTCCTCTAAATTAAGAGTTGACTGGTAGTAAATACTTAGTAGTACAAACAACAAGAAATTCTACATCACCACCGCTTATTATCCTCCTCAACTTCCACATCAACCATCATCTACGCCAGAACCCAGTACTAAATCTAAAGACATCGCACAAAAAAACCAAATGTTGAGTACTTTAATAAGGCAGCCTCTTAGATTTGTGCGGTTTCACAGCAGCGCTGTAGCCCAGTTGAAGCATAAGTTGGTGCAGTCGCCTCCCTCTAACCACGAAGAAGTCATTGATGTCATAAAACAGTACCAAAGCTTAAAACCCCAGGTTTCTGTGGGAGAAGTTTCTCAACAGATTGATCAAGGAATCGTAGATGTTCTAAGTGACGAAAGAATCGACTTTAACAATGAACTACTAGGGCGAGTCATACGGTTAAAGCTTCCTTCTGCCACCAATATTGAAGTTATATCGGCATTTTACCACCGCCATCCAGAGGGTGTTGTAGACAAGGCTACGGCGTTGGTGGGGTTACGCCAGAGTTTATTCAATGGAGATATTGCCAGCGGATTGAAAATCACCGACATGACTACGGGCCATCCCAATTACTTGAAGCGCAAAGATAAGGTTTTCAAGCGCAATATCGCCCGGCTTTTCGGTCTGAGTATCTCCATCTCCATCTTCTGTCGTTACGGGGTGGAGGAATTGATTCAGCTAGGATTGGTGTCAGGAGGGTGGGGCCATTTATCGGCTCTTTCCTCCCTTCTTATCACCTATTTGATCAATTCGTCATTTTTGATGACTATAGTCACCCTTGGCCGTTCCACGGTAGCCAGTGGGGGTAACTATCTCACCTGGCAGAAAGGAACGTTCTATACTCATTGGTATAAACATTCTGACGAAATGATGATGTGCTCAAAAATCGTCGAGGCAGACGTAAAGATTAGTGGAGGGGGCATTTCTGGTGGACGACCAAGCGCCGAGTTGAGCGACGAATTGTGTCGTACGAGCTCTCATAATGGCAGGGGCCCTGTGGGGGGTTATAATAAAAATGGGGAGAAAGTACGGTTATTGCAACTCAAAGATAATCTCGAGGATCTTACGTTGCAGGCGTACTGGATGAGTGGAGGCGAAGGATTTGAGTGGGTGGAGCCAGATCAGGATCCGGCAGAGATATTATGGCGGCACAACTTGACCCGTCAGAAGTTGGCTGGAGCCTCAGGAACCAAGTCTATCAAATGGACTGAGCAATTACTTGAGTGAAGATTTTGTGGGATAAAGGAGTAGAGAGGGATGTAAATAGGTAATAAATATTTATTTAATGCAGAATTTTAATAATCGTTTATGAGTGTTGATGTTCTGGTATGAGTGTTGAGTTGAAGGGCGGAGGGTTCTGAGTTTTATCGAGATTTAGCATTCCATCCGGTTAGGGGACGAGGTACTGCCTTTTGTAGCCGAACAACGCAATGTATGGTGTCACAGGCGGAAGCATGCAGTTGACAGACTTCTTTTATCCCTCTATTAGCTTGAAGGAGCTGGTTTCTTTTTTACAGGTTCCTCTGACGCTTCCTTTGGTTCTTTCGATATTTTGTTAGCGATTTCATGGGATATTTCACTCGATATCTCACTTGATAACCTATCGTTTGCTTCAGAAATTGCCGTGTCAGGATCCTCGTCTATCTGATGCCACTTAGGAATCAACGTAATGTCGTAATCAGTTTCAATTTTGAGTTCGTCCCAGGGATCAAACTTTTGCCAAATCGCCTCAAATTGTTCGTTGGTTTCCAAGGAATGGTTTCCGAGCTTAATGGCTGGTTTAGAGTAAAAAGGATTGAGCTTAAGCTTGCCCTCCAAATAACTATCGATCCTCCCAGCTCGATTTAGTTCATTGACATCTTTCAACGGTCCTGACAACAAGCCCGTCAATACGTCGTGATTCTTCGCTTCGATATCTTGGTGAATTTCAATTAGCTCATTAATCTGCTGCCTTGGTATCACCTCTTCCATCTGAAAACTGAACTGTCCAAGTTTATCATCTTCTTCGTCTTTATCACCATAGTGTTTCACAGAATTAGCAAAGAATTCGTAGCGATCAACAAACTCTTTGAGGCTCATGGGAGTGTAGTTTCGAGGACCAAACCACCAATGGGGTGTCTGTCCATTCTTCCTCGCTATTGCCTTGTGGATTTTCACTTCATCGTACCAGGGATCAAAAGGTGATGACAACCTTACCATTTCCAACCCACTCTGAAATATCAAATAAGTGCCGATAAAAGCGTAACTCCACTTCCTAACACGATTACCAGCAGTGTTGGGAATACCTAAGTTCAACAAATTGCGTTTGCGGTAGAATCTCCCCCGATAAAAGAAGGTTAGACCTCCGACTAGTTGAACAGCCGTAAGTAATCGAAGACCCCAAACATTGTCTGCAGACGGTACCAAGGGGCCCCAAAGCTTCAATCCAATGCTGGGGTTTCGAAAAAATTGAGGAAACAATCCTGTTAATGTGTTTTTGCCTTTGTCCTTATCATTGTCGCTATCATTGTTGTCTGAAGGAGGTAAGTAGACACCCATTGAAGGAGATATATTGCGAAGAAGTGAGAAGTCAGGCGAGGGTTAGGGGAGGCGTAGGGAGGAAATCGCTAAAGTCGCACGAGGTGGTAGGGGCTGGTGAAAAGTTTGTCAGGGAGAACTTAGTAGGAAGAGTAGCCCCTACGATGTATGTGGTAATTGTCTTATTTCATCATGCGGGCGCTTTATGATGGATTGGCGTGATAGACACTATCATATTCATCAAGAATTCCGTGTTGATATTGTGATCAATTTATATAGTATTTTGAATACTGGGTAAGGAGCCTGGAGGGTAAGCGCTCGGAGTTATAGATAACATTTAATGAAGATAGATACTTAGCTGTTATAAGACATACAACTTTGTCTTTACAATTTCACACATTCGTTGCACTCGTTAGGCATTACAAATTAAACATTTCTTTTAATTCCACATTGTCGTGCTCTCCATTACCTTCTTGACAATTGGTGAAATCAATGAGATACACCTCCTGGGTGTCCTTCTCGTACAAGATATTCTGGGGCCTGATATCATTATGGGCCAAGTTAACACTGTGAACAATATCCAACTGTTCACGGACTTTTTCATATATCTCCTGAGTTGTGGGGAATGGAATGCCCTCTATGTATCTGCTTAAGATTGCATTACCCTTGATATTAGGACCGTATCCGGGATTGAACCGAATACGTCCCTCCTTTTGGTCAAGATAGATAGATTTGAATGACGTGGACTTTAACTTGGTAATGGCCTTCAATTCATTATCGTAGTTCGTTAACACCATCTCCCGAAACAATTCTTCCGATCTAATCCACACGTCTTCAAATTGAGGTTTATCCACGTCGAAAATCTTGACTACGACAAGGTCGTCGTCATCGATTGTTTGGTTTAAAAGTTGTTGGATGTGCCTGGCATGCACCACTATAACCTCCAGATTGTGTTCGCCTGACATTTGAAGGGTTTTTTGCACTGCGGTAGGAGATATATAAACTTGAAATGAATCAGCGCTGCTTGGTTTTGAACCAGCGCTGCTTGGTTTTGTCGAGGGGTTCGTAGAGGTACCCATCAGATATTGCAAGGAAGATACAGACAGTAATGAATCGCTGTCAACCACATCAGTCTCAGCCACATCAACCTCAGCATCACCTCTTCTCGTTTCCGAGCTTTTTCCTGTTTCCAATGATGAGCCTCCACCCTTCTCGACGCCTTTGCTTGCACCCCCTTTGCTTTCACCCTTACCCTGATTGCCTGGTGGCTCAAAAATGGGCTCAATATCAATGTCGTCAGTTTTAAGTGGAATAATAATACGTCCAATTTTATCTAAAAACGTTTGGAATTCCGCCGTGGATTGAACCGACCTAATAATGAATTCTAATAAACACTGCAAATACGTTGGATTGGTGGAATCCAAATTCACCCAATGAAGCTTTACCGGAATGGCGGTGTCCTCCTCTTTCTGTTCGTGTAGATTTCCAGCAAACTGACTGTCAATTTCAACAAAAATGATTTGATTGCAGTCAGACAATATTCCAAACAACGTCTTACCTACGACCATATAGGAAATGAGTTGTTTGAGGCATCCAACTAACCTTCTATCTGCGAGAAACAGGTCAACACTCTCTATAGTGAAGTTTCGTGCCAACGGGGCGCTTTTGATCTCGCCGACAAGTTTTATACTGCCTCCAACTTCTAATACAAAATCGGGAGTAATATCAAAATTCCTAGAATTCACATTCATATAGTTGCAGACATCATCGCTAAGTGACTTTTTCTTCCACGATAATTCATACCCCCACACTGAATTCACGAACTTGAGGACTGGTAGTAAAATGTTATTTCGAAAACTGTTGGTGGTTTCGTCTTCTGATCCAGAATGGACCAATTCATAATCTTTCAGGAATACCTGCTTGAAAAGTTCACAAGTGGCTATATGCAAGTTACGATTAGCCCGAGACTTCTCCAGTCTAGTTGGTTCATCTCCGTATGTTAGCCGAATCATTTGTTGGTAGTAATGATTCAAGTTTCTAACAACCGCTGATTTGCCGTCAGTGGCGGTACATACGACACGAAAATAGTCTTTAAAGTAGTCGAGGAAACTGTTGGCGGAAAATTTTGCTCTGGGGGTTCTGTAAGTTAACAGCAGGAAATCTAAAATTGTATAAGGAACGTTTAAAAGAAGATTCAATAATTTGAAAGGGTTTCTCCCCATAATCGAAATCCCAGGAAATGAACGGATTTCACCAAATAATTGAGTGATCTTGGAGCCAAATGGGAAAAGGAACGACCGTTTCAAAAAGAAGTGACTCATTACCGCCAGGTAGCTGTTGAAATTTAAAACCATTGATTTGAAACTTCTCTCAGGCCCAGTATTTTTGGCAACCAGCACAAAGTTTCGCTTCATTTTAATAACATCTGGATGATTAAGTTCTGGGATGTCGGCATCAAAAGGATTCGTTGGTAAATCACTCATGAATCTGTTTGTGGTTCACCTTTTGGATGCAAAATTACAAAAATGCGGATTAAAATAATTGTAGTGTTGCAACCCAAACCTCTCCGTGAATCAAAGATGTGAAAGATGTGATTAACGGAGAGACGAGAACGCTCAAGTCGGCCACGAATGTTAATAGAGATGATAAAAGAGTCCCCCATTATAATCTCATTTAGTACAATAGTTAAGCATTACAAATCAAACACTTCTTTTAATTCCACATTGTCGTCCTCTCCATTACCTTCTCGACAATTGGTGAAATCAATGAGATACACCTCCTGGGTGTCCTTCTCGTACAAGATGTTTTGGGGCCTGATATCATTATGGGCCAAGTTAACACTGTGAACAATATCCAACTGTTGGCGGATTTTCTCATATATCTCTTGAGTTGTGGGAAATGGAACATTCTCTATGTATCTGCTCAAGATTGCATTACCTATTATATTAGGACCGTATCCGGGATTGAACCGAATACGTCCCTCCTTTTGGTCAAGATAGATGGACTTGAATGACGTGGACTTTAACTTGGTAATGGCATTGATTTCATTGTCGTAGTTTTCTA
>JAJMSJ010000040.1:0-65227 GCA_030578535.1 Yamadazyma tumulicola
CTGAACCATGTCTTGTGGGCCACCCACATCACAAACATCAAAGGTAATGATAAACAATACTTGAAGAAGTCTTCTGCATCTCCGCCTTCACTGGAAATATACAATTCACAAGCGATAATAAATAATAAAATCACCATGCCTAGGTAAGAACCAACAATACCAGTGGGTGCAGGAAAGATCAACTCGTCAAGCGACCTATTCTTCGATTGCATAGCCCATCTGAACCTAACATGGGCCAAGCAAATGGCGAGCCAGGTGAAGAAACTCGATAAAGAGCAAACCGAGAAGAACCAACTGAACACGGTGCTTTCGTTTTCATTGACAACCAAGAATCCCAATAGCCCAAAGGCGTTGGTGATCATAATTGCAACCAATGGACGACCTTGTCTATCAACGTATCCAACAATACTAGGCAACAATCCCTGGGCAGCTAACGAAGCGATGGTTCTTGAGCACCCATAGACAGAAGAGTTACCAACAGACACCACAGCCACCAAGATCACCGCATTCATTATGTGTGGAAGCACTTTGATTCCGGCATTGTTAATGGAAATGACAAATGGCGAGGCACTTATATCTTCATCGGAGGAACCACTCAACAACCTCTCATCGTTATATGGAACCATACACCCGATAACAACAGCAGTTAAGAAATAAAAGATGAAAATTCTCCAGAACACCTGTTTAATTGCTCTGGGTAACGATTTACGAGTATTCTCTGTTTCGGCAGCAGCCAAAGCAGCTAATTCCACACCACCAAAAGAGAAAGCAGCCACAATCAAACCTTGACCGAATCCGTAGAATCCACCATTGAACGATCCGGGATCGTGCCAAAACCTACCTCCGAGATAACCTTCATCACCAACACCACATACAATACAAATTCCCAAAATTATGAACCCAATAACTGCAATGACCTTGATGAAGGACAACACAAACTCTGCTTCCCCGTATCCCTTGACCCCAAACATATTGATGGAGACAATCACCACGTAAAACACCGCTACCCACACTGCGGGACTCACGGACTGATTCCAGTATTGCACTGTCATGGCACAGGCAATCAACTCCGAAGGGAACGATACCAACCACGAGCAAGAGTACAAAACACCCAAGACAAAGCCCCATGAAGGGTCTATAAATCGAGTAAAGTACGCCGTGAATGCACCGGAAACTGGAAACTGACATGCTAACTCTCCTAAGGCATTCATCACCAAATAAATCAGGATACCAACCACACTATAACTCAATAGCAAGTTTCCGGGACCATAACTCAACGCATAGCCGTTGCCAACAAATAATCCCGTACCAATAGAGCCACCTAGAGCAATCATCTGGATATGCCTAGGTTTCAATCTTCGGGATAACGGGTGTTTAGCAGTAGCGTAAATACTTTTCTCCAAGTCCGTCATCTCAGAAGTTTCGTAGCCTTCATCTTTCAAATCGATTCGCTTGAAACTGTAGGCGAATCTTTTGAAAGGATTAGCCTCATAAGAGTGGGCCAAACTTTGGTAGGACTCCAAAGATGGAGTACTGGACTCAGTTTCGTGGATTGAACGTTCTTTAGCCATGTGGAATAAATAAAGCAAATGACTTTAGGTGATAAAAAGCCAACTACACACCGTTCAATATTCCTCACAACTTCGACTAGAGTGGAAAGATAACCTCACTGTTAATCTTAGTTTTTCGACGGTAAACTGGTTTCCTACAATCTGAATTGTACCTAAAATCTGAGATGCCTCGCAAACGGCTTCGTATACGACATTATGAATAAAGCCCAAAAGTTAGACAGCAGCCAATGGCGAGATTTGCGAGCGCAACAAGGTGTGGCTCCAGAGGTGTGGGAGAATTGATATATAAGTCTCCGTACTTGGCTTCCAAGGCCGCTGAGAAGTCCGTCAAGATGTCAGATACACCTACCTGTAACTGGGGAACTGGGGTTGATCTCAGTGGATTATTTATTCATTACTTAAAAACCTGTCAAAGTCTTGACATAAATGGATAACGCCGCTTAATGCCGATTTTCCACCTCTTTCATTATACCTTTTGCCTGGTGTCTCTAGGACTCATTATTTTGATATCCCCATACTTTGGGTCAGCTTCCACGTAGATCTTTCTAATACTAGAATTCTTGTAGTAGTACTTTGTCATAAAGAAGACAGCAGCTCCGTAACCGGCACCAGCAATAGCGAGTGTTCTTAATGGAGTTATTTTAAACATTGAAAATTTGATAAATAGTGAAGACTGTTAACAGTATATTTCACCAGAAGGATACCTATTGGGTATAAATAGTAGGAGGGGTTATCTGTGATCTGGTGATTTCAAAGTGGTGTTAGGTCATTATCATGAGATACGAGTATATGCAGGAAATAATGCCAGGGTGGAAAGAGAATGGGTGGATTAGAGGCACGTAGGTGGAGCCGGCGAAGGAGATAGCAATGGTGTTGGTGAGGTGAAGATAAGTAGTAGAGATTAGCGCAGACAACTCAAAAGTGGTGGGCGATTTGAAGACAATTCGAACAAGAGATAATTGACGTTAGTTGAAACTTTGAAGACAATTAGAACGAACAAGAGACGATTGACCTCAGTTGAAACTTCAGGCATCGAAGAACACAGTCATTGAGCAAGTAATAGTGAGTCAACCAGCAGCTAACAATAGTCAAAAAGAATCAATTAAACACTAAGCATTAATACATTCGTAAACCATCAGAAGTAAATATAGGTAGGAATTGACCCAATATCAACATCGGGATATCAAATATGTCACGTTTCACCGTCCACACAGAACAAAACTCGATAAACTTATCGTCTCGCTTGATCAATTTCAATTTGGTGACGATAGTAGAATGCAAATTTCCCACAGCAATGGATTTGAACAACTTGAAGTAGTTTATTATCGACTCATCGTCATACATCAACTCCATCACAAACGTGCGCTTGCTCAAAATCTCGTTGACATTAAGGTTGAGTAGGGTGATTATCTCATTGGATATAGATACAATCTCTCCTGTTCTTCTCCATATAATTGTGGGGGAGCTATTAAGGTTGCTCAATTTTTCAAAGTCTATCAAAGACCTCTGAAATGTCATTTCAAGTAACTGCAAATCCCATGGCTTATACAAGTTTTTGTGAGCCGATATAAACGTAGGTCGATAACTCGCGATCAATCGTAGGATGGTCAATAAATTGGACCGCTTTTGCTGCTTTTCCTCTGGTGATAGATCCTTGCCGGAAAACCGCTTCTTCAAGAAAAACGTCAATGAGTGGTACGACTGAGGGTAGTCGAAGTCTATGACGTTGTTGACGTAAATGTCTTTGACGCTCTGGTAGACTTGATGGCTGACCATGGGGCTGACGTAGCCAATTGATGCCGAGGGACTGAAATGATTGGTTATGTCGTTATTTGATTGGAGCAGCTCATTTGTCTCGTCTCTGACGGGATCATTAGCTGTAGCGATTTTTCGGTTACCAAAGGATACGAAGGGACGCGAGTGATGCGAGCCATCAGTTTTGGGAGTGATATAAGCTGGAGTAGGGGACACACTGGTGGAATAGCCACTGGGAGAAGTGGGTTTGGAATTGGTGAGAATGTCTCCCAACATCTTATATTCTTCGTCCAAGTAGTTGGAATCGAACAACTTATCTAGATGATACTCCTGGGAGATCGAAGGCTTCATTTCTGTGAGCAACCTGGTGAGGACCTCGTCAGTGGTATCAGTCATAGTGTCGTTAGTTAGCGATGAAGGTGCAATAGTTCGATTCTCAGGCTGCCGCCAATTCTGATCACCGCCAAGTGCTTCCCCCGCGTTCGCAAGGGACTCCTGTTTCACCGCGTTCTGCCCATTGGACTCGTGAAGATATTTAGCTCTCTTGCGTTGAATGTTTCTGCATTGATCGCTGATACCTCTTTTGATACAATTCAAACACGGCCGTTCTTGCGAGCACTGGAGATGCTTTTCGTGGCAGAAAACACAAGCCCTGGACGTGGGCCGACGACTGAGTTTCTCTTCCACCGTGAGTTTCCTTGTCATTTGTCCTCCCGGAGTGAAAGTTGTGAAAACTTTTATACTCTGGGGTATCCCGGTGATTGGCCTCGCGCTTCCTAAAACTGCCGAGCACAAGAGGGTGAGTCCAAGCCTCGCCACAGTTGCACCGACCCCTCCCTAGCTCGCCTTAATTCTACGTCCATTCGCGGTGGAGGTTTATTTCTAGGACTATTCACCTCCGCTTCCACCGCCAACACCTCCTCCTTTCTCCTAAACCAGCAGCCATCGGCTTATCCACTGGATCTGACAATCTTGCCGTAGATGCGTGGGTTTGAAAATCTGCCGCAACCATTTTTTATTAACTTACACTAATCTTCTACCAAACGTCTCAACAATACTTTTTCATGGGATACAACACTAGTGCTGGCTCGTTAGAGTCTTTCCCTTGTATTACCTGAGAATCTTCTCTTACACGTGCAAGACTCGTCATTGGAGGACGCGACTTTACAGAGCCGACCGCCGTTGAACAATTCCATCTCACAATGGAAAGTTTTTCTGGCAATTCCCTAGAATAGACAACCAACTGCGATATCTGGAACAGAACAATGGGACCATCATGAACATTGATCCTTTGTCGGTAAAACTTGAGCATTCTTTAGTCAGATATAAATTCGGGGGAATTCCTGAATTTTCGCCAACTGATAAAGATGAAGTGGTTTGGTTTAACTTTAATCACAGTTACTTTGGCTAAAACGATATTACTTACCAATGACGACGGCTGGACTTCCACCGACATCAGGACATTATACCGAGACTTGAAGAAATCCAACTATGATGTCATAATGGTGGCCCCTGTTCGCCAGCGGTCTGGGTTCAGTGGACAATTCGAAGTGCCGGAATCAAACACTTTAGAGTCCGACGGCGAGTTTGGTTATGTGAAAGCTGGGGATCCTGCTTGGGATTACGATCACAGTGTCAATGACAGCAATATCTGGTATTTTGACGGAACTCCCAGCTCGGTTATTTCTTTTGCATTTGATTACTTGTTACCCAAGAATTACCCAGACACGAAAATCGATTTAGTTGTAGCTGGTACCAATCAGGGCCCCAACTTATCTCCAGGTTTTTATACCGCCAGTGGAACCAATGCTGCTACCTATAGTTCTATATACCGAGGATATCCTGCGATTTCCTTTTCGGGATATGCATATCAATTCAATAATTCGTTCTACAAAGATTCTATGGATGATGATCCAAAAAATCCTGCTAACATCTATTCCCGGTTGGCCATTGATTTGATCGACAAGGTTATAGATACCGGCTTACCCGAATTAACGGGTTTGGGAGTTAATTTCCCCGCTGCTGGTTACTTGGATGAGGAATGTACTGAACCCAAATGGCAATTAACTAGACTTTTGGATTCGGATATTTTCAGCTCAAAGTTGAAGTACGATAGCGAAAATGACGTTTTCTCCACGGAATACTCCTCGTTCAAAGGAATCCAAACGGAATGTAAAGCTGGCGAGAGTGTATGTGCATTACCTGGGGAATACAACATATATCAATTGCAAAACTGTACTACCACTGTGTCAGTGGTTACTGTAGACAACACCATTGACAGTGCCACTAACGACAAAGTGTTCGGTACAATCAAGGATTTGTTTTAACAACCACCCTCAGTGAGTGATCCTCCACATCATCACCATCATGTATTTGGGTTTGACTTGGGTTTAAGTCTTCATTGGCTTTCTCACTTCTAGAAAGTAGGTCCTTGCTGAGGAACATCAATACACCATGTGTGATACAATGTATATTAACTGATAGAATGTATAATACTATGGTAGAATGAATGTGGTTATTGCTTGTATAGAGAACTTCGGTGAATGGGTGATTTCAGGTTGAACGTTTTGGCTGTAAGTTGAAAGTTCGAAACGAGTCAATAGCTGATTTCTTCGATATGTTCTTGGCCATTGGCAGATGAAGGTTCAGAACCGGTAATTCTGAGAGGCACTAACTGCGGGCTACTTCTCAGAGTATACAAAACGTTCTGGCAGTGAAGTAAGATTCCCTAGAACCCTAATTGTTTCACTGCCTTAGTAAAGATTCTAATAAAAGGTTACAACGACATTATCCCCAGAGCCAGTATAACTCTGGTGACTTCGTTGGTATTCTATAGAGTAAATGAAAGGATTTCACTTTATCATTGTAGGACTATATTTCAACGTCATTTGTCTCCCTTCTCCCTAACTTCTCTGGAGGTCTAAATCGTCCCCGGGAATCGTAGCAATTCTTGTGGCGCGCTCATCGAATTAAAACTTCATTATTAATAATGTTCAGATTATTGAATCAACTACCTAAGATTTCTAGAGCTGGTATTGTTAGAAGCAGCACCGGGGCTTTGTCACCAAGGTTATCCATCAAACCATTAAATGTAAGATTTATCTCCACAGAAATCTCCAGCGCCATTCAAAAAGCAGTGGAATCCACACCAGTAGTACTTTTTATGAAAGGAACACCCGAATTCCCACAATGTGGATTTTCAAGAGCTACCATCCAGATCTTGGGCCAGCAGGGGGTTGATCCTGAGAAGTTCGCTGCTTACAATGTGTTGGAAGATCAAGAGTTGAGAGAAGGCATCAAACAATTCAGTAATTGGCCCACTGTCCCTCAATTATATGTTGATAGTGAATTCATTGGTGGGTGTGATATTGTTATGTCTATGGCTAAGAGTGGTGAGTTGGCTGAATTGTTGGAGAAAGCCAATGTTTTGGTGCCGGAAGAGCCAGAATTACAACCTGATATCGAGCCCCAACCAAGAACATAGATGTAAATAGTTAATATAGTAGAATGGTTTTACGCTTTTCATTTGGTAAGCTTTCTTTCCTTGCCTTTGTTTCTTAGAGCTTCTATTTCACTGTTTCTTATAACAAACAACTCCGAGAAAACCATTCTTTCGGCCATATTTCCAGATAGCCTCTTTCCAGCTACTCTACGCTCAAAAACTCCTACTCACAAATGATAATATATATATCTATAATACAGACCGTTCCCATTCCATCATAAACATACTATGCCTCCCTTTTTAAAGTACTCTTCCTTCTTAATATAATATTTGAATCACTCATGTTCAATTGAAACTTATCGTTGGATACCACTGATGATTGTCTGGTGTCGATTTTACTTGGATGTTCACTGTGGTGATCGTCAAACTCATCATTTCCACTACTTGAATTTGAGCTTCTTAAACTCAACTTATGTAGATTCTTCAATATTGAATCATCCTCTTCAATTGTGTGAACGTTAAAGATATTGTCGTTGGTGAATCTAACATTAGCTAGATTAGCAGGTAAATCCGTCATTGCTGGGTTATTGAAAACCGATTTAATGGCATTTGCCCGGGGACTCAATACTCCAGGAGTTGGAACAAACGGTTTACCGTTGCTCCCTGAGTCTAATTGCTGCAAACCAGCTCTGAATCTCAAGAAATCGTTGTCGTACCCATTGGCAGTTCCACTGATAGATCTATTACTGTCACTGGTGGAGTAATTGTGATCTAGTGGTTTGAAAGTCTTGCTGGAGTCTACTGATTGAGGACCACCGTTTGAGACATGTTGATCCAACTTCACTGTGGGATAGAAAGGTGAAGGGTGATCACTTAGAGGGTCACCACTATCAAGCGAGTTGGAGTCAACATTTTCAATATGCTGAGTATGATCGTTGTCCCCAGCTGGGGACTTCAATCTAATATGCAAATCAGGGAAATCTAAAGCTTCATAGTCCGGTGGAGGATTGCTGTCTTCTTTTGAGTCGGTCCCATCACCCGCAATGGAGACGACACTAAGATCACTTTCACCGTACTCCACAATAGGATTTATCTCATTCTCGTAACGAGAATTTACATTGAAGTACCCATCAGTTAACTTTTTATTCTGTACCCAAGGATGGTTATAAATCTCCTCTATGGTGATCCTGTGATCGGGGTTAATTACCAACATTTTGGAGATCAAATCCTTCACCTCAGGACTTATTTCATCCCACCACGGCTTCAAAAAGGTATAATTACCATTCAAAATTTTCATGGTTAACTTGTTTTGATCATCATCGTAAAACGGAGGAAACCCACACAAAATGGTATATAATACACAGCCCAACGACCAAATGTCTACAGATTTGGAATAGTAATTTTGCTTGTCCAAATCTTGATTAACAGTTATAACCTCCGGAGCAGTGTACCCAGCAGTACCACAAGGAGTCTTCAAACTCTTATGGACATGACCATTATTACTATGACCAGATCCAGGGTTATTCACTGTCGTAGGGGTGGATAGTTTCTTAGCTAGCCCAAAGTCACCTAGTTTAACTTGCCCTATTCCCCCACCACCAATGCCGGGTTGAAATACCCCTTCATCTAGCTTGTTGCTGTCGTCACTACTTCGAAGCTTCAGCTGAAACACTTCCAACTCGTTAGGTATTACGGGGACTTTTTCGAAGAACAAATTCTCCGGTTTTATATCTCTATGAACCACATTATTCTCGTGAAGATACTTTATAGCTGATAACAACTGAAGGAAGATGAACCGGGATAAATCTTCTGAGAAATACGTTAGTTCAATGATCTTATTGAATATTTCACCTCCACCACAATATTCCAATATTATATAGCAATACAGTTTGGAGTTGAAGAAATCAATCATCTTCAATACATTGGGATGATTCAAGTTTGTCATGATATTAATTTCATTTTCGATGTTAGCCAACTGCTTATTGTTCAAATTAGACTTGTTAATGACCTTTATAGCGTAATGTCGGTTGTCTAAATGATTTAGACAGTTATAAACGGTGGAAAACGCTCCTTCCCCCAACTTCTCCAATACTTCATAATGTTTGGGCAAATTAGGGAAGGGGTTCAGTTTTGATTTAAACAGCAAAAAACCCATATTTCAGGTATCTACACTATACACAACGTCACTAGACTGAAATGAACACCACAACTGGAAACCAGGTCTGAAAACTGTAGTTTGAAAAATCACAAATTAGGGGGCAAGTGAAAAGTTTGTCACGAAAGCCTGGAAAAAGATCTGAGACTTCAAATAATTAAGTGTTTCTAATACTGTCTTTTCTGATTTGTAACACTAAGCCTTTGCGTAGTGTTTGCACCTCGAGGTAGATGTTATAGATATAGTTAAGCCTATTGAAAAAGTAGTGAGAACTCACTTTTATAAATATTGTGAAAATATCCCCTCAAAATTATGTTGTTTGACAATGACGTAATTTTTATTTGGGGTAAGATCTCTCCAGGGGCCATAACTGCCCGCCCTCCAATCGTGGTGTCATGGTGAGAGTAGCACCCTGGAGGGGACAGGGTGTGGTGGTCCCTACAGTCGGTAGAGGTGATCGTTTCCGACAGTGATGGTTTCAAGTTGGCTGAGTTGAAGCCTGGGTTGACTACGGTATGTCGCAGATTTTTTCGTATAGTTAAACTTGAGTTCGTGAGCTACTCCGTTTGCGAGGTAGATAAGTTGGGGACAGTGCGTGGTCTAGTTGTCTTGCCGTATCCACGGTATCATATCTATCATAATCTAGGGTTCCAGCCTCTTCTCGCCATCATTGCGAGTCGGCTTTCTTACATATAAGCGGAATAATGTTCCATTGTGAGGATCTATTGTATGACTGAAAATATTGCTGTTTGGTGCAAAATGTCTTCAATGTCTATTATTCGTCCTATTTTTAATCGCTATACCAAGCTTTACTCTTATCTTCAATCCTATTATGTTGTTCTAATCTCAGCCCCCATACCACCTCCCTCTTCAATATCGATCTTTTCTAGCCTCATCTCAAGCCAAGAGATAGCAATCTCTCCTTGGGGCCTAACGATCTACAGTCTCAAAAGGGTTAGTGTGGGGTTAGCAGTAGTTTGATTCGTTCCGGAGTTCAAATTGCGTTTCGTGAGTCTGACAATTTCCAACTTGGGCAATTTCAGGCATCAATAGACGAGATAGCAATTGCGCTGAAGGTAGAGATATTCGTTAATGGAGAGTATATCATTTCTAAGATGGGACTTTCCTTTTACCATTATCGGTCGTTGTATCACTACTGTTGATGTTCATCTTACTCTACAATCCTCCATTCAAATGAGCCACATAGCCTCTTAATAGCGTTTAATTGGTGGAGCTGAAGTCTCAGAAGCAGTACTAAATATCCCAAATTCTTAATTCTGGCGATATCTATCGCATCGCGAATCGCTACTCATCTCATGGCCGATTTTGATTCTGCATTATTGTCGGATCCAGAGGGGTTTTCCAATTATGTGTCCACTGACCAACACATCAGACTTATAAATAGATGGCAATACTATGGTAAAACAAACAACCACTCCGAGTTTGCTAAGCTTTCCAAAAATCTAGCTGAAATTTCTCAGGCATTAGGTGGTTTTGCTAAAGACAAAGTGTTTCCTTTTTATAATGAGTTGATGGAACAGAATAACTTGAAGTTGGTGTACCGTTCTTTGAACAACCAAAAATCACATTTGACTGTAGCGGCACTCAAGATTTTGAACAACTTGATCACTCAAGGTTATGTTAATCTTTTCATCAGTAACTTCAATTTAGATCTAGGGTTTTTACCTAAATTGATAGTCAAACAGGATAACATAAGAAAGCAGTTTGTAAGGTTCTACGTTAATTTGCTATCTAAGATGAATTTCATGGATCGTAAAGGTCATTTGCAATCGAAAATTTGGGAAAATATTTTCAAATATCTTCCCTCTGATGACGACGAGACATTGAAGGTGATTGTGGAATTCATAGTCGACAAAACGTTGGGTGAGCCAAACTTCAGTAAGTTCACTAAGTTGACTTTCTTGAACGAAACTGCATTGTTCAATTTACAAAAGAGAATCGATAGTGCTTTAGTGTATGACTTATTTCAAACCATCGTTAGTGATGAAGGAATTATTTTCAGAGATCCCCCCAACACTTCAGTCTCGGTAAACAATAAATCATTCCGAATCAACAATAAAGTCCTTTATAATCTACTTACGTTCATGAAATTGGATTCAGTAAACAAAATCAATCTAGCAAGTTTAATCTTGTCCAATGATGAGAACTTAATTGACCCTTACATGAACTATTTGGTTCTCAACTATGGTAATGAGTTGACAAGCAATTACCACTATAATCTTCTATTCACCAAGATCCTATCATTACCTACTTTGAAAATCCAAAATATCTTGCTCAAAACTATAAACAAAAATTCATTGGTTAAGAATTTAACTAGCGATGATTACACCAAATTCATGAACTTGTCACTTGTTTATCTCATATTAGACAAACTCCCGAAACTTTCCTCGCTAGAAATCAGAACTACTTTGAACAGTTTACCTTCTATCAGCGACATCTTGAATATCAAAACCAATGAAATTACTAATTTGCTAGTACTTAAAGTTTTGGAAAAGTTGTCCAGTTATGAACTAAATAATGCTCTAATCAAATTTTTGAATGCAGAATTAACCAAGTTGGACAATGTCGATGGATTAAACTTCATAAAGTTCAACTATTATTTATCAATCCAAATCAATTTGAATGAAAATTTCCAAATTAAGCCCGTCAATTATCTACCCAACATTGTGAGATTCTCCAATGATGGTGAAAGTGCTAACAATTGGACCTTTTATCAATTGATCAATAAACTGGTGAAATTACCCCATAGTAATTTATTAAGCCCATTCTATTCATTTATTTACATTAAATATCCGATGGAATTGGATAATTTGTTGAAGGAGCTTATTCAGAGATTAAACAACCCTTACAAGTATATTGACATGCCATTCGATTTACATATAGTGGTGAAGATTTTCATTGAGCAATACTCTATCTCCAGAAAGAAAAATGGAGATAAGTTGGACAGCTGGTTCAATCAAATGATCAACAATCTACACATAATAGGCGAATCATGGGAACATTTGACCAGATGCTGTGGTCATTTTGAATTAACTATTACCAAGGACCTCTCTTTGGGTGTCAATAAAACCAACACTCCAACGATAAGTGAGATGGTTTTAAATGGTAATTTTGATATTTCCAATAAGTTTATCACAGACGATTTTGAGTTGATGTGTTTGATGTCCAAATATCAAGAAATCCCCCTGGCCTCGACTAAAGGCGATAAAATCTTCGATAAAATTTTGACTTATTTGTCATCCAATCATGTAAATAACTTGAGTTTTTTCAAAATGTTAGTCACTGGTGACTTAACTTCGTTGAATGAGATTCTACCCAACTTAAGTATCTACAATGAAGAGATAGTCAATTTCGTATTCGAGGAAATGAAGAAAGGAAACTTATCAGAATTAAATTGGTTATTGAACGAAGAACAATTAAATTTTTCTTTCGATGAAAATATTCGGTTAAAAAACTTTCGCCTTCTTCTTTCAAAGAATTTGGTGCCTCAGATTCCTATTAGCCAGTTATTTTCCTTCTCCTCTAGTGAAAAGTTGGAAATTATCAAATCTAAGTTGAACAAAAACAACTTAATTGATTTCATTGATATAATTTGCCAGCGAAGATACTACTCGTTGCTTGAGGGCATCGGAATCGTTGACGAAGTCGTTGAAGTACTCAAGGCTCAACCTGCGTCAGAATTGTTGATGATAGGGTCATATATCACTAGCGACAACCCAAAATTAGGGGAATTGTTCAAATTGATTCCAATATCTCATGATTTTAATGATTTAAAACTCATTGCAAATATGTTGAAGTTCAATAATAGTGCAGTCTCCGACGCCAGCATTGATAAAGTTTTTCAAAATCCTCAATTATCTGTTGAAGCTATCCGAATATTATATTATCATCCCAACGAAATCATCTTCAATCGTTTCTTGATTTCCATAACAAAGTGTTTCGCTGAAGACACAATTCCTGGGAATTTCGCTATCTTGTTACGAGAAGTATCCAGTATTTTTCCATTTTCCACTAGAATTGACATTTTAAATACTCAATTGGAAGTAATACTTCGTTCCTCGTATGTGGATAACTATGAGTACTTGAACTACACCAATAAACTCATAATGAGCTATAGTGGAATTGACAGCAATAAGCTTTTGACTTTGTTCATAAGCAACCCTCACAATACATTATTACAAGTACCTGACAGCACTAATGCTCATAAGAGAATTGAATCCAGCTTGGTCGTTTACAATTTATTCAATATCGATCCCAAGGGAAACTGTAGCATTCTAAGACAGTTGGTCAACATTTACGGAGGTTCGATAAATTTCGAGGATTTAGTGATCAAGCACATACTAAAGAAAATTGAAAGTTCAAGCAATGTTAACTGGATCAACCTAATAGAAAACTGGGAAATCAATGATTTTAATACTCATGACTTTGATTTAATTGGAACCCAAAGATTGATCAACGATAACTCGATCTCGTTAAACAAGCAGTTCATCAGAAACTTATTGCACAGTAACAAACGCTTTGTATTGCCATTTGATGAGGACTTACCCACCAATTACAAGTCCGTTATAGACTATATTAATGATCATATTTTCACCATCAGTTACAGATACAGCGACACGATTTACGATTTCGAATTTTTGGTATTATTAATAGTTAATAATAGTGAGTTTTTCAGATTTGACAATGAAAAAGTTATTGTTAATTTTACCAATTTGATAAATTATGATATTTTGGAAATATTAGTACAAAATTATGATCACAAAGTAAGCAAAATCATCATCAATAATCTAATTCGCTTCATGCCTGAAGACTTCAAAGATGTGAACTTGTTCAAAATTTACTTTTCCAATTTAGTAAATACCTATAGATCCCACGAGTTGACTAGTATACAACTCAAAATTTACAGTAGCTTTATACCTGTATTGTCCAATCCCGGTCATGCTTTATACGAATTGACTTACAAGTATATCTTGAGTCACCCAATCATCAAGTCATGGGAGTTGCCTAATTTTAATGAGATTAAATTGCACAATTTAAAAACCATTGCGTGGTTCTTGTCTAATTTCGATGATTTTATCACCTCCGAAGACTTGAAAATTTTGAATAAAAATAAGTTCTTCGAATGGATCTTTAACTTAGCCAATATCAGATCCATTTCCAACCATCTAAAAACGTTGATTGAAAAACTTTTGTTTCACATTCCTGAAGTTGCTGGAGGAACAAACACGTTGGTAACAAAGTACGGAGGATTGACATTCATCGAACAGAGTAACCTTAATCCACAAATCGGTTTAAAGATTGGACTAAGCAGTTCTAAGAGGATCATGGAGTGGACCAATGAAGATTTACTTAATCAAGTCAAACGTATAAAGTCATAGATGATATGAACTGATCCTAGGTGTTTGGATTGATGTATATTGAAAAGCAGCGATAATGGAGCAGCATCTCACATAGTTTCTTCCATTTTCTAATTAGTCTTTTCAGTGGTTCTCTTGTGAAGTTTCAGTTAGCAAGTGACCACGACCGCCATTGGTTACATCATATAATTCTGTCCCGACTAACAAGTTCTCGACATGGATAATGTACGCCCTAATCTTGATCTTTACTATCTCTTCACTGCATGTCTGAAATAACTGAAATACTTTCCTCACTTCCTCGAGTTTAGAGCGATACACCCAGATGTTTAACTTCGGATACCTTACTTTAAACCCATTCCATGTCCCTAAGTAATGCAACAAATCATGTTTCGTCACCATCAGTAACGGTAAGTTGAAAATCTTTTCAAAGTCTACTTTGGAAGTCTCGAGGAAAATGCACATCAACCAACTATCAAGAATGACATTGTCAACCATCTCGTTGAAAAACCTATCCTTGGTACTGAGTTTTCCATTTACAGTTGCGTGCAACTCGTCACAGAGTCTGATATCTCGCGACGGGAGCTCTATTAATATCGGTAATCGATAATCGTAGGATGCACAGTAGGATAATTTCATCATATAATGGCCATTTTCGGATGTTTTTGCAGCAGCGGGTAGCGATAAACCATTCTTATGGCATACTATCATCGCCTGTGACAATGATATGGGATCAGTTGGCAAATACTGACCTTGGTACTCAAAGACATTGAATATCCCAAGACAGAATTTCTGTTGTGTGTCATCACTGGAACCTCCAAAGTAGAACCGAAGTTCTTCTAGGTGATCTAGCGACTGGGTTGTGGTAGCAGCCACCGGAGGATACTTGACTAGAGGGAAAGAATCAAATATCTTCTTCACTGATTGGGGAACTACAGAAACCATTAAGACAGAAATTCGCAGCTTCAAATCTCACGTCAAATGTTAGATTCTGAATAAGCTAATATTTATCTACATCTAATATTACTACTCCAAAGGCAAGATTACTATAAACCCAGATCCCATGAGCTTAATCCTGTCCAAACAGTCGACATTCCTCGGGCTTAGTCGTCGTCGTCGGGAACTAGGTCCATGGATAAGTCGTTCCATTTGACACCACCGTAGTTACATTCACTCTCACCCAAATTGTCAAAGCCAATTTTTTGGTAGAAAGGTATCAAAGCATCTTTAGCAAGTAACGAAACCTTGTCACCCAAGTCCTGGTTGGATAACTTTTGAATATAATCGTGAATAAGCAAAGTGCCCAAGCTCTTATTTCGATAATTACTATCAATGACCAAAGAATGAATTCCAATGTAACGAGAGTTTTCGAAATGTCCTGAATCTTCGTCCCCTTCAACAGGTAAACTCATGGCCAGGTCGGTTATTTTGGGGTGGGGAATCTTCGTACCAATAATATGTCCAATTAACGTCTCTCTAGTCACCGAAGATTTCGTGGGTAACTCCAGTATATCATCATCATCGTCACTATCGTTTCTGTCGGCTTCACCTGAACTCACTTTTAATTTGTGTTCTCTGTCTAATCTTTCAGCAACTTGCGGTAAGTTTATAGCATTATATTTATAGCCATATTCTCTTATAAACAATCCTGAACATAATTCAGGACACACTGTCAAACGATATCTTAACTTCTCAGGGGTCGCTCTTTCAGATTGATCAAATCCCGAATTTTCCACTTCAATACATTGATCCAAATCCTCAATCGTTAATGGCCGAATCGATAAGTTGGGTGGGAACTCAGACATCGCTTATATAAGGTGAAAATAAGCAGTAAATCAATGGTCTTCAGGCGTTAACTGTTTGAGCTAACCCTGAATCTTGAAGTTTTTTCTTTATTCGCGATATCGAAGAGAAGTGAGATATATTTATTACTCTAGATCTTGAGGAAGGAGATCTTCTGGAGTATCTGAGGTTAATAGGGTTTGGGAGATCTCCCAGATTTGGACAATATTATCGTCAGCAACTGATGATAACGTCCAGTCTTTATAAGGGCACCAACTGAGGTCGGTGACGCCTCCAGTGTGACCAGCATGCATCATGAAGATCTCCAGACATCCATCTTCGGCGTCTTCTTGGGCTTGTTCTTCGCCGATCCTTGACAAATCCCAGATCATCAACCGACGGTCTTGGGACCCGCTGGCAATGACGCCGTCTTTGGTAGGGGAAAACTCTAAGCAGGTTATGGCGTCGGAATGACCCATCATGGTGTGAAGCAATCCCTTGGAGGTTTGCTTCTCGTTGGTTAGACTCCTGAAGTCGAGTAAATTGATGTGGGAGTTCCCGTTCCCGACCGCTATCAAATTTGTAGAAAATGGCGAAAAGCTTATTGAGTTAATTCCATCGCTAGTCTCGTTGTAGAACCTGGCAATGGGTTGGTTTGAAGCTCTAATATCGTAGATATGTAGGTACTTATCGTCAGAAACCGAGCCCAACAAGTTCTCATTGAAATGGTGCCATTGAACGTCATTGACCACGTCGTGATGTTGCTCAATTCTGATAATCTGATTAATGTCGTTATTGGAGATTTCATGAACGAAAACCAATTTATCGTCCGATCCATCAGCCAAATATCCTTTACGTAATGGGTTCCAGGATAAACCGTACCCATTCGCTGTGTGATGGGTCAAGTGATGCAATGGCTTTTTGTTCTCATCATTTATCTGGTACACATCAATCTCCCCTCCGCCATTTATGGTAGATACTATATTTGCATCTTGAGGCATGTATCTAGCACGATTAATCTCATAGTTATTTTCAAACTTTTTGGCGATTTTAATTTTGGAATTGACCTTGACTCCTTCCTTCTTAGCCATTGGGATCTGAGTATTGGCTAGTTTCAAGAAATTAGGTTCAGCTCCTTCAGTATGAGTTCCTAAAAGTAGTTGGGACTCAATGTAGTTCTCATCGCTGTTATTTTCATGATTAGGTAACCATTCGACGGTGATGGAAGGCCATTTTAAAGCTGTCTCGCTGACAAACTCGTACATAAAGCGGCAATTCTCCCTCCATAGTTTATATTCTTCTTTGATGGTGTTTTCTGTTTGGACCTCTTGCTCGATATCTGACATTCGCGTTATATTTAATGAAAATTTACGTGAAGCTGAACTTGGGTTGAAGAGGAGGAATGTAGAAGATAAACTTGGATTGTAAGTGGAATGAAAGAGAATGTGAAGATGGTACAACGAATTGTTTGGAAACGAGTTTGGAAAGTAAATAAATAATCATGGTATTATATGCCCGATTTATATGATTTTCTTCCATATTTTCGTCGTCTTCTATCTAAGATAATGTTATAAATAATCAAGTATCTTTCAATCTCTGATAGTCAAAGTGGTATCTTCGAGAGATTTCGAATTTATATGCCTTCTATTTTGTCGTTGTAACACCGAGCAATATGCATAATGTCTCACAACCTGCTGTGTTAATGTCCGAGTTGCTCAACAAGATAAGTCCTTTTGAGTTATTGATTCATAATAGTCAATCACTCTCAACGCATCGCTGATATGGGCAAAATACGGAGTATGATATGATTCTGTCAAGTCAAGAATTTCATGTAGATTGGTGTTTTCTGACATGATGTTCAATTGATTCAGTTTCATTTCGTTCTGTGCTTCATAGTACTTGACTCTAGCCAAATCATCTCGAAGTAATTGAGTTGTCCCGGTGAATTCCAACCTTCTTCTTACCTGCAAATGTTTAGACACTCGGACAAAGAACAGAAATATTCCACGACTTTGATAGTTAAGTATCAACTCTTTTAGTATCTGGGCTGCTGAGGAGTCAAGTTCCGTCATCCCTCGCAAGTCAAATATCAAATATTGAGTCATGGATTCGTTCCTGCTTCGTTTGAGTCCAGGGTGAGCTTTTGTGGATCCGTACATTTCCACCCGTTTCAATCGTCCTTTAAGATCACTACTGTTGGTGAACGTCAATGGTTCAGGTATTTTAACAATCAAACAACCCTCGATTTCCTCTACGACTCCAGTATTTACACTGGTAAAGTACCCATCAACGAATAAATTAAGCTGCGATACCGGATTGCCCACCAATCCTTGACCATACCGGGAATCACCTCTCTGTGGTGAAGGACCACGTACCGTCAACAAATTTTCATTAATATCGGCATCAACAAAAGTATTAGTACCGGGAATCCTACCTAGAATTTGAATTCTCGACATTGCTGAATGTTTAATCACTCTGATTAACAGGTAGATCAACCCTACAGCAATCCCTGCCTCCATTGAGAAGAATATGGTGGTCAACACCGTCACAAAAAAAGTAACCAATTCACTGTATCCCCCACTTCTCCAGTGAAAGAGTATTTCGTAGGGAGCTTCTTCAACTAACAGTAGCCCTATTTTCGCCGTGATGACACTTAGAATGCAGGTGGGGATGTAGTACAACGCGTCCAACAAAAGGAAAATCGTCAAAAACGTAAAAATTCCCATTAAACAACCCAGCATTGTTGTTTTTGCCGTCATAGCGTTTAGTTTACTTCTTCCATAACCTCCAAAAGCTGGTAGTGCACCAAACATCGATCCGACGATGTTGATGAACCCCATGGCTACTAATTCTCTGTTGGACGAAATCGGCAAATTATAACGTGAACCCAAAGACTTCAGTGCAGTAGTACTTTCGAAGAATCCCAACATGGCACACAAAAACCCAGCAGTACTGAGTTTTCTCATCAACTTGAACTGGGTTATAGTGAGTGGGTTGTATAGGCTGAACTTCTTGTGAGCATTTTTGACTTCTCCAACGATATCGATTCCTTGTTGATCCCACCGAAACCTATAACAAAGAAAACTGGTAATGATGACCATAATCAAGATCTCCGGAATGTAAATAAGCTTATCCAGCAACTTGGATTTCCGTCTGCTGCCGATTTTCTTAACAATTGTAACTGCGATAAGGAAAACAAACGATACAATAGAGATCTTGAACGTCAAAGGTTCGAATTCTTTACCGTGGTGGATCAAAAACATCACCTTATCAAAAGGGGAATGGATGTCCATATCTGTAGGATCATCACTGATGTCCTTCATTATATCAGTCAAGCCCAACATCAGAACCAGGGAATTGATAACCATGACAATCCCTACCCCAGAAATGAATCCCTTTAATAGAGATCCGCTCAAGACATTATCCAAAAATCCAAACCGCCCTAGACCGAATCCTAGTAGCGAGGCACCACTAACAAAGGTTATGGCTACCACCAAGTCGATGGGATTTAGGTGCTTTTTATGATGCAATAAGGGCTCCACAGCTTGGCCCACGATCAACAGAATCGCAGCCTCAGGTCCCACTATCATTTGCGGTACACTTCCGAATACGGTGTAAATAATCGGGGCAATACCTAAGGAAATTAGTCCCGAAAGTACCGGAACATGAGCTAAAGATGTAGCATATGATAGCGACAATGGAAGCTGGAAAAACACCAACGATAATCCCCCAATCAAATCACCAATGAAAAATTCCACATTATAATCACCTATCCACGAGAATATAGGCAAATAGTAGGGTAAGATATCTCGCCAATTTAGCTGCTCCATATGGTGGTCTCGCACCGGGTGGTATTGACTACCGTCAGGACTATGATCGGAATTGTTACTGTTACTGATATTGTCGTGACCATTAGAAACACTACCAATAGGGCTGTCACCTGCCACTTCTCTCAAGCTCTCCACAAACATATTGGACGACCCCGACTCTGTTAGGGCCATGTCGGCCGAATGGTACAATATGGAGTCTATCTCATCATTTTGCCGGTGGTTATATCGGCCAATTAGTAATGGCTGATTCTCACCTTCGTAAACCGAATTATACTCTACCTTGGGATTGACCAACTTCACTCGGTCAAAATTGTTGACTCTTCGGCGAGAAATGTGCCGCAGACTATCGCTTGGACTGTCTATTCTGTGCTCTCGGGAATCGATTCTCCCTCGCTGTTCTTCTGGAGAAGAGACAGATACTTTCCGCCCCATCATAGTAGAAAACGTTGTATTGTTTAAAGCGTGAGAATTTTGACAGGTTTTCACTCTGGCCCTTTTTCTACGGTGAGGGTTGATATCGAACATTATCTCCGGGGCGACCGGGGGAGCGTGCATAAGAAAGATTCTGGGTGTTGGTAGGAGATGGTGTTGTTTGTTGAGTTTGTCGTCTTTGTGAATAGAATACCTTACACTTTGCCATTGCTGGACCCCATTGCGTTTTTCCGTAGTTAAAGCTTAAATCGATTTTCCCCATTGAAGTTGCTATTCTCACGGGCATTTCACGGTGTACGGCTTGAAATTGTGGCTGATATTGACGTCTGTAGTGTCATATCGATGGTGTTTCTTTGTGACGACAGATTTCTGACATATTCTTGGTTTCGTGACTTTCGTAGCTTCTCTTATATCAGATAGTTATACCTTCACCAACAATGACAACCATTATTGTTTTTCACCAATTTTCTACAATTCGGTTTTGGATATTGAAATTTAACTTCCCTCATATCTAGAACACAACTTCCACCATCCAAATCCCTATCCTACCACTATTCCTCTCGACCTTCCATCAGAATGGGTTCACTACCTTTAATCACGTGATATTCAATTTCCTGAAAATGCGAACCTCCGGAGAAGGTGAATCAGAGATGTCGATGTTTTCAGCGTTAAGAAGAAGCTTCAGCTCAAGTGCAAGCAGATTAGACACCTTGTGCTTCATAGAGTCGGCAGGATCTAAAATTTCTCCTTCGTCGTTGTCGACAGTAACGGCGGCACTTGAATTGGGAAAGCCGATAACGGCGGTAGTTGCCGGACCGGGAGGTGAATCGATTTCAACTGAAGTGAGTAAAATCCCTGGAATAGACAAAGTTTTACAGATCAAAGGAGATAAGTACGACCACTACTTGGCGGAAGAGTTAGCTCCGTTGTTCAAAGAGATTTTATCCTCCAATAACCAGTTCACCCACTTTTTAACTGCCAGTTCAGCAGTGGGAAAAAGTGTGTTGCCTCGAATTGGGGCATTGATAGACTCCCAGCCAGTTTCTGATATCATCAAGATTGAAAATGAAAATACATTCGTGCGGCCCATATACGCTGGAAATGCGTTGGCCACGGTAAAGTCCAACGAGTCAGTGATTTTGGCATCGATTAGATCCTCAGCATTTGCTGCTGCCGAACCTTCTGCTAACAACGCAGCTATTGAAGAATTTGCTGCAGTTGAGTCGGGCAACCGAACGGAGTTTGTCTCCGAAGACTTGACCACCTCAGACAGACCAGAATTAGGTAGTGCCACCAAGATCGTTTCCGGTGGTCGTGGATTAAAGAATAAAGAAACCTTTGAAAAGTTGATAAACCCATTGGCAGAGAAGCTAAATGCGGCTATTGGTGCTTCCAGAGCAGCTGTGGATTCGGATTTTTGTGACAACTCGTTGCAAATCGGCCAGACAGGTAAGATCGTGGCTCCAGAATTGTACATTGCCGTAGGTATCTCCGGAGCTATCCAGCATTTAGCAGGAATGAAGGATGCCAAAACCATCGTGGCTATCAATAAAGATGCAGACGCCGCTATTTTCAACGTCGCTGATTTTGGATTGGTTGCTGATCTCGAAGAGGCTATACCCGAGCTAATCGAGAAGTTGTAGACGCCATCAGCCCCAATAGTCGCATCATAGACGTACCGTGAAGTTCAATCAGAAATAGACGAAACCCCACTTCAAACCCACAAATCTTTTCCAATGACGACCAAACTCACTTACTAACCACATCCATTGTCTCCAAGCTCCCTCTCTTCTTTCTGCTCTCCCTTGAACCTTCGAACCCCATTGCAACCACGATCCAATGGTACCTGACAATGATGAAAACACGGCATCGACACGACCTCCACCGAAAACCTCGCGGATATTTATCTCAAAGGCCCATCCTAACTGTAACATATTACGGTTTAAAAATCACTAAAAACCCATTATGAATGGAGGCAAACTTGGGAAATCACCCCTAGCGCTAGACCGTGAACGAGTCACCTGTCTACTATTGATTAATACCCAGCTAATCAAAAGAGCCATCTCCATGTACAATAGCATACTAATTAACCAACAAGCTTTATCACAGCTAAATGGCCCTGACAGACACCGTTTCATCGAAATGTATCAAAATGTCACCAAGAGGATTCACTGCAACTTGCAGGTTTTGACGTTTTTGCACGAAAAGTACCACACCGACCAATCAACCGCCCAATCTTCTAGCAAGGTTTCGTTTCCTCTTATCATCGCTGCCCCACCAGAAATGCCAGAGTTGAATCAATTATACAATAAATTGCAGGAGTTGTATCCCGAAGCGGTGCAGATGATTAAGTTGAAAATGCAGCAAATGAAAGAGCAGCAGCAGCATCATCCATCTCAGGGTCGTTCGGTGAACAATAACACCCAGTCCAATCAATATAACAACATTTCTCAGATGAATTCCGTGTCCACAATGTCCAATAATGCCATGAATCAACCCAACGTGTCGCTGTCAAGTCTACAACAGTCTACCTCCTCCATCCAACCCCAGATGGCGATGATGAACTCGCCAATGAATAATTCTCCTCTCACCCATTCCCCCATGACCAATTCCCCTATGATGGGGAATGTGGCCCCAAACAAGGTTAATACCAATCGCAGCAACCAATACCAACCGTCTCAGTATATGAACAAAAATGTTGGCATGAATAACATGAACTTAATGCAGCAACAGCAACATCAACAGCACCAGCACCAGCAGCAGTCGCAGCCCTCCTCGGCAATCTCTCCCCAGCAAGTGTTTGGAGGCTCTCCTAATACTAATATGTTGGACTTTTTAAACTAAGTCAAAGGTAATGTACTATAACCATGATCAAAACACCGAAGTATCATATATGTATTAATTGAATATTTAATTATCGTAACGAAGTTCTTGAAACTCTTGATTTATTATATCAGAATATGCCCCAGGAGTGGAACTTAATGCATCATTGGGTCTGACATGGCTTAGTATCTCACTAAGTTCCTCTGTGGGATGAACGGCTTCGCCAAGTGCATGGTCTTGGTGAGGACCCCGAGAATTCGAAGAGGGATTCAACCATACTGCATCATTGGTGATCTCATTCCAAAGCTTCTGCTCTTCATTCAAATGGGAAAACCCTTCTATGCCCATTACTTCGCCGCCATAGATGTTTTCCAATTCGCTTATTCCATCGGGGTTGAATGTCAGGTTGATTTTCGATGAAAATTCCTGGTCAGGTAAAACAGCAAATGAGTCGTCAAGCGGAATGTCCATGTCATCATTTTCCAACTTCATTAGAGTGTCCCCTGTGAGAGAAGCCTTGGAAGTATCTCCTAGACTGGTGGCTTTTTTGGGCTTATTACGACTCAAATAAAGCCTTTCGTCGTCATGTTTGAGGAGGAGATCGTGCATAACCCCATTGAAGTCCAAAACACTGATTAATTTCAACAACTGAGCCCTTCGTACTGCTGCAGGGTAATTACCCAACTTTTTCATTCGGGTGAATATAATCAACGCATGATCAAGATGTTCTTTCGTAGCATCATGCAAACCAAAAGATGAGTTAAATAAGATCAAGGTTAGCGCAGAGGTGAACAAATACTCTCGATCCATCCATCCAAATAATGCTACCATGTTTTCAGGCAATAGTGCCCAGATTGATCTCACTGTGTTAATTGATGCTTGGAAAGACGCATTAAGTAACGTCAATATGTTTTTGGAGTACTTAGTCAAATCGACGTACTTATTAGAATTATTGTGTGTCAGCAACTCCCGTAGCTTCTTGCTAGCAAAATGAAACAATAACGGCCTCACAGCCAAGTTAATTCCCTGGAAATACTCTGTCATCAAATTGACAATCAACCGAGATATTTTCAAGTCTTCCGATTGGAAGTCAATCTTCAAGAACTCGGGTAAATTATTCTTCCAGCTCATCAACCGATGTACCAAGTCTGAAACTACCGGTAGGATATTAATTGTTGGTTGTTTAGTATACAAACAAGATAGTATGATGGCGTTGATTTGCGTTATAGTAACACAGTTGTTGATGTACTCTGCCGAGGGAAAAATGAAATAACCCCTGACATCGTTCTCGTCTTTAGGAAAGTCTGTCAACGTCATATCAATGTCCTGGGGTAATTCTGTAGAAACACTGTCATCAGCAAAACTTAATGGTAATCCTGCTTTGGACGATAGCATTCGTTCGTACATATATACCGTCCACCACAACCTTCTCCGGTGCTCCAATTCAAACCTGTCAAGAGCATTCTTCTCAGCATCAACATGCCACCCAAGAATTAATGCAGAACGTAAGGCTAACCCGAAATAGAAGTAAGAAGCAATGGTACAGTCAGCCACTTGCAAGAAGAAGGCGTATAAAAGCATCACTTCGATACCCCCATCTTTGGTGATATTGTCGATGGCACCCGAAGCAAAAAGCCCTGTAAACAACTCAGATGCCTGATAGAAGTAACCCGACCCAGGGAGGGTATTTTTAGGAAAGGTATGTTTCTTTCCACTGGGATCGATTGACTCAGCCTTATTATCTTTGGATTTATCTTCTCTTTTCGGTTTTAATTGCTCTTCCTTGTACCGAGTGATCAGCTCCTTCAAGTGGACATCTGACTCCGTGCCAAGGTACATTTCTCCTGTAGCGAAAATCAATAGTATTTTGCAAAACCACATAGTCTCTAGAATTGTATCATCATCTCTATCCTTTTTGATGGAATTTTCATCCAAATCATACCGCTTATAGTTATTCACATTACGTTTCATAAGCTTTCTGTTGGCTTCGGTGTTTCCCTGATATAAATTAGTTAAATAGTGCTTTACCAAACCCTCATTGAAGAAATAAAAACACCCGTCGTTATAATTGATGAAATTGTCAACTAACAACATTGCGTAGGAGTATGAAGGCAATTGAAAATTCATCGACAAACCCGGTCTGGTATTGGTTTTCGCCAACACGATCTTGTAAGCATTACCTTCCTTCTCCAAGATCTCCGCTTCCCTGCTGGAGATATTAGGAGACTCGCTGGTGGAAGAAGTCGATGCCGTAGGACTTAAATAGTCAGGAGACGATTGAGGAGAATTCTGATACTTCGGAGGCACCATATTCTGGATCTCCAACCCAAATAAAGTCATAGAAGACGACCCAACATAAAGCCGCTCACCGGTCCGAGACTGGATCAATCTACCGTATTTGTCCAATGTGGGCTGAATCACTTCTCCAGTGTTAAACCCGGAGTTGGTGGCTTCATTGAATAATTGTTGATTGTGAGGGGTCTTGCTGTTATACTCAAAGGAATTGGATGCTCGGGGACTTCCTTTGAGTCGCTTGTTTTCTTCTTCCCGTAAATTCGTCCGCAAGGTAGCGTTCTCCTTTTTCAATCTGGCGATATCGTCATGTAATCTCCCCATATACTTCATCGAAACTACTATCTTCTTATCTGCCTCCACATAGTCACATTTGGTTTTGGCTAGCTGACATTTCTTACAAGGATTTCCCCCTGGACAGCGAATATGTCTCGTCCGGCACCGAATACAAGCCATTGCCGTTCTTTTCTTTTGGGCGGTTTTCTTGCCATTCTCCATGGAATCGTCTGAATCCTGCGAAAGGGATTGTGGTGGTTTCGACCCTGACATTAGATGCGAATTTTACCCTCTTTCTTCTGCTGGTGTCTGCGCTCTTCCGTGATACAACCCCAAGTCTCGTTTTATGTAGCGACCAATTCCTCGATACTCTATCAGATTTTTTTCTGATAACACTTCGCATTATCATGATTCGTCTTCCACCAGAGGTTGTTAGGCGAATCTTAGAATATGTCCCGGCAGCGGTTCTATACGAGGGGTTGTTACGACGGTATGACTTACTGGGGTCCAATAGTTATCAATTGATGGCGATGCAGATCATTGGGCAAGGATTGATAATACGATCGGGTAAGGAAGATGATGTGTATGATCCTATGGCGTACTTTTATGGAGGGTCCAAACTACGGCATTTGCTTCTGATAAATGACTTTTATGAGGGATATATGTTGGTGAAGCTGATGGTAGACCGTGGGCAGCAAATGAACCAGCCAATTCTAAAACTGGTGGCATTTTCTTTCCATTACCGGGCAAATTATTCTATAGATTATGTATCACGACAGATCAAGTACTTGTTGAAAATGGTGGAGATATTAGCAGTTAAGAGTGATGCAGAACTATCAATACAGTTGATATTTGACTCTCCTTGGCCCAGGAAATTGGATAAGCTTATGCTCAAAGTACAAGAAAGAGTTAGTGGCGTTAGCAGCAAGATAAGAAGACTATTGGTGCAGAAGCGAAACAATATTGGTACGCTGCCTCTTGTACGCCTAAACAACTTCAAGGTCATAAGCGAATTGCGGCTATATAATGATCACATAGATGATAAACAATTGAGGTTATTGTCGTATTTGTCAAAACTAAGTCATTTGGAGGTTTTGGACTTTACCGGGAATTCTATCACCAAAGCGGAGTTCTTGCCTCGTCCGCCCAACTTAAAGAAGCTAATATTGAATGCTAACGTACTTTCTACTCTTGATACTTGTCTAGACCATTTCAATCGGTTAACTTGGTTGGAGGTTGCTGTTAATGGACTAACATCGTTAAGAAACGTTAAATTCCCATCCACTATAATCGTACTTCGGTTGGCGTATAACAGAATCTCCACAATTGACTTCGACTTGCCTCCGGGTCTAGAAGAGTTGAACTTGTCCAGCAACTTATTGTCCACGGTCCGTGAGGTAACGCTTCCTTCCTCTATGAAGAAGTTGATTTTAAGTAATAATCAATTCGAGGAATTCCCTCCACACTTCTTCGTAGGTTGCAATTTAACTACCTTAATGTTGGACGGTAATAATATCAGTGATTTAGACGATTTAGGGGAATTGCCTAACTCTTTAACTCATCTAGTTTTAGATGATAACGAAATTCATTACGCCAACATTTCCAATATTTTGAAGTCAAATCTAAAGTTGTTGTCAATGAATGCCACAGGGTTGATGACACTTGAAAATATTGAATTTCCACCGTCTTTAGAGTCGGCTTCGTTCGTCCAGAACTTCATTTCCAAGATTACCAACGTTAAATTTGGACCTAATCTAAAGACGTTGGATTTAAGTTCCAATGTCCTAAGCAGCTTCAAATTCATAGATGACAACATTGAAATCCCTGATAACTTAAGCAAACTAAATTTGGAAGCCAATGCATTCAAGAATATCTACCAATTCGATTTACCCACCGAACTCAAGGAATTGAACATCAGTGGTTTGAATATTGACTTTTTCGAAGGAGAAGATATCGAATCATTCCCCAAATCCTTAGAAACCCTCCAAGTAGTATATTTGACGGTAACCAGCACCAAAATCGATATTATCGACTTGAATTTGACAGAATTCACCAAATTGAAGTCATTTATATTTAGTAGCCCGGACATCAAGCATATGAGTTTAAAACATCTCGACACTTTGACAACATTAGAAATAGACTGTGATTGTGATGAAGATGTAGATATTCTTTAGCATAATGGGAATTTTGACCACTCTCTTATGATTGTTGCTCACATGAGCAAGACAGTTTGGACGTATTGGCACAATGTAGAGACTCGGTTACGGCAGGAATTGAATTGTAGATATTTTCAAGAAAACAATATATATTTTAACGACTCTTACGATTTTTTAAACCCCCGTGAACAATACAAAGACAAAGTTAGTTGGAAAGGTTAGCTTTTCCGGAACCGATCATGTTACCAGCAGGATCATAAGAACAGATGATGTACTTGCCCCAATTCTCGGCGGAACAGTCCTTGTAAGCACAACCAACCTTGGAAGTCTTTTTCCAAATCACTTGAGTAAAGTGGTTGAAAATATTGGCAGAAGAGTAATCATAGCTAGAACCTTCATCGTACCAGGCCATCACCGCAGCAGGACCGTCAGCGTAACCAACAGCCAAGTTTTCACCAAACTTACCACCGGTGTGCTTCAACCCTCCGGAACAGTCGTAGGAGTTGGCAGTGTTAGCAGCATATTGGTAAAGGTCTTCATCCCATGACAAAGGAGAAGCCGAGTGCTGGGATCTGTATTTGTTGTGAGCAGCCAAGATTGCTTCAGCAAAAGAATTGTCTCCGCCACCAACATTGGAAGGGGCGGTGGCTGTTGGTTGTGAAGCGGTGGAAGATTTGGTAACTAAAGTAGTAGGAGCTTTGGTGGAACTAGTAGTGGGGGTATATACTGGAGTGGAGGAAGTGGTGGTGGGAGCAAATACTGGAGTTGAAGTAGTGGTGGGGGAAGTCACCGAGGAAGTAGTTACTGGAGGTTCAAAACTAGTGAACGTGGGGGTATCAACAGTAGTATAACTATTATATGAACTTGATAAACTGGTGGAGTTTGCGACAGTGGAGTTGTCAGAATAAACACTAGAACTTTCTAAGCTTGAATAGTCTGAAGAACTAGGAGTATCGCCATTGGCATAAACAGTGTGGATTTTGTACTCAGTCACCACCTTAACTGCAGCTTCGGAAGCGGCCAAAATAGACAAAAACCCCAATAATGTGAACGATTTCATGATAACAAACGACAGTCAATGGGTATAAACAAAACGAGGAAACACTAGCGCAGGTATAAATGAATGCAAGTCTATATGGATCTCGGAATCGTCAAAGAAAGGAAAGGAATCACCACCAAGTTGTAGCACCGAAAGAATGAATAGTTCAAAAGAATGTAAGCTATTTCTGCAATACCTATGCTATATACTCACGAAAAACCACGATGTCCAAACGTCTCCAGGATATGTATACTATTTGAATGTTTTCCAAGGAAATGTCTCCCAACCTAACCTCCAATGTCCCATATTCGATGAATAGTTAAACATGAACAATCGCGTAGCCAAACAGAAGGAGTCGTATTGTATACCGGAAGGAGAGACGAAGTGAAATTTCTCGAGACGGAACACGAGATTGATTACATCATAGTCAGGTACCAGGGTTGTTAGATAGGGGAATGTAAGAGGATATCCCAAGGTGCAGCAAAAGTCAAGTATCATGGAGTAGGCGAGCCATTAGATGGGCGAATGTGGGTAGAATGAAGAATGCCTTATCGATTGCCTGATGAATTATTATTTCGATGTCGAGCCATGAAATGACGTTTTGAGCATATATGACGAGTCTAGACTACGGGACGGCAATTTTGCACCAATCGGTGTTAAATGTCAATCTACAGATTATGTTGGAAACGTGAGATGTCTCAAATAGGTTAATTGGATTAGGTGTTAATGTCTGATAGAGAGAGTGTAAAATAGAGGGTAAGATAGAGTGTAGGTTTTGAGTGCAATTTCAATTAAAGACAGACCATGTGTCTTTATATGGTTGCAGCTTGGGCATATCGCGTAGTAGTTACTCCTAAGCACTAACCAAGGCGTTCCGGTAGTTGTCTCTATACTCATCCTCCTCCCATCGTCACAAATAATATTTCTCCCGACATAATTAATATTCGATATCGGGATATCTAATGTCGAAATGGGCTTCCACAAACTCTCCCCAATGCTTTAGGAACTTGGTGGAATTTCCTATCAATTCTAGATCTCCCACAACACACAATTGCCTTTTGGGTCTCGTCATCGCTACATTCAACCTCCTCCGGTCTTGTAAAAACCCAATCTCACCCGAGTCGTTGGATCTTACAAGGGATATTATGATCACCTCTTTTTCTCTGCCTTGAAATCCATCAACGGTACTGATTTCCACTCCTTCGATTTGTTTCTTCAATAACGACACTTGTCCATTATAAGGGGAAATTACTCCGATGTCCTCATTTTTAACCCCTAATTTTTTCAAACCTGCAATGTGCTGTTTCACTATAATTATTTCGTATTCATTGTACTTGGAGGTATCGTCTTCGTTATACTGTTCGGGGTATTCCCCCCCTTGAGTGTCGATCCAAATGCATTTTGATAAATCTTCGCTGTCATCTTCATTCTCGTTCACATACGGCAAATCTTTTAGTGATATCGACTCAATCTCTGAATACGCTTTCAACTTCCCTTCATACAACTCCATGGAGGGGAACTCCATGATCTTCTTGTTCATCCTATACTGCGTATCGAGTAGCTTCTTGTACTTCTCTCCTCCGATCTCCATTAATCGGTCAAATAATGTCTTCTCTAGCTTTGCAGTTTTCTTGTAGTCAATTTTTACACTCTCATCCAATGTCTTTATTGTCGGGGGCAACTGCATATTATCACCGGCAATTACCACTCTTTTTACCCCCAAATGATTAATTATGGGAATCCAACATTGAGGTTCTAATGATTGTGACACCTCATCGATTATAATTGTATCAAAAAAGTTTGGCACTTTGTCGTCATAGACCGATAGTAATTCTCTCGAACCTGCACCATGGAGAGTGCTGATGACAACCTTACATCCCATCAATAAATCTTTGACAATTTTCCTTTCTCGGCTTCGTAATTCTCGTTTGAGCTGCTTCAACTCTTGATACAACGCTTTACGTTCTCCTTTTCTTTTGCACTTCTTAATGTTGTTAAGCGTCTCTTTGATATCATTTTCGATATCCAGTAGAATATCTCTTGAAGTCGTTTTACTCAAAATATCCAAACTATGTTGCAAATTGCTGCTCAATAGTCTTGCCGGGTGGCCAATTCTGATTAGTTTTGTAAAATCCTTTACTCTCTTCTTCTTGGTGTCATTGAAACTGGGAGAAAGTCTTTCTAGAATGGTGTCAACAGAAATATTCGAGGGACCGCAGACCAATACACGTTCGTTTTGCTTAAACACCAATTGTTTTATGAGCTCAACGATAGTAAATGTCTTACCTGTACCTGGAGGACCATGGATAATTGTCACAGGGGAGTTCATTGTGAAGTTTATAGCGTCTTTCTGTGACTGGTTCAAAGTGTCATTGAAGAAGTCCTCATTTCGAACTTCTTTAAATGAGCTATAACGGAAATAGGGAATATCGCCCAATAGTAGCTTGATGATATCGGGTTTATCCTTTAGTTCATCTAGTTTATTCATCGTTATGGTCATTCTCTTGAAGGTGATTGAATTGGTCAACTTAACTATCCAAATCTTTCCTTCATTTCCAGTATTATTGTACATATTGAGCACTTTATCATCACTACTATCTTCATCAACTGACACGGCGATAGATTTTGTAGATACTTTGGTGACCACGCCGTGTAGCTCTTCTGACTCTTCACCCATACGATCAAGCTTGACAATGTCACCTGTCTTTATCGAGCCAACTTCGATTTCTTTGTCACCCAAAGCTGAATCAAGCACTAACTCAATCACGGTTTTTCCACCCAATCCCGTTCGAATGTTTTCAATAACCAAGTTGAGAACGGCCAAACCTAACTTGGCAAGTTTCTTGGAGCTGTAGGACTCGAGGTACCTGTTAGTTTGTTGTAGATCAATTCTTTGTTCTAAATCAATAGCATTCTTGAATCTTTCAACAAAACTCATTCGATAAAACGTTAGTAAAGGATTATTCGTATCGAACTTCGGGGTTCCTAGAGAAGACACTTGTTCAGAGAGACTCTGCGTATCATGATACAGAGGATCTCGCTCTCACTGCTTGCAATTACTCGTCATGTTCTGAAACACCAGACATACCTTGGTCCGTTAAAACTCTCGCGTCGAATAATGAAGCTGCTACATATGGTGGGTTCAGCGACAAAGTTCGTAATTTATAGAGAACCAAAGCAAAGGTGCTGACTAGATAATACATTTACAACCATATACACATTCCAACTTACCCTAATCAAATTACTCTTTCTTTTCGTCCAATATCTTACCTCCTTCTCTAGTTAAGTAATCTACAATCAAATTCTTCTGCTTGAAATAACCCGATACTTTCAACAAGGATACAAGCTTGTCGTAACACAGTTCACCAAAACCAAGATAATTACCAAACCATCTCCTAAAATCAATCGACGACAAATTAGAGGTATCAAACACCAATCCGGTGTTTCTGTGAATTCCTGCTAGGATGATTGAAACTAAAACCAAATCCACCGAATAATGAAAGACTCTTCCCAACTATAATGTTAGTTGCACGGATTCTGTAGGGTTCATTGCTGAAGCCAAAGTTAACATACACCCATTATAATCACAATTTAAGGATCTCTTTCCTTTCAGGATCGCGAATGAGGAAGTTACCAGTATATATATTGAAGATTATTGGATAGCTAAAGAGTTTACGTTGGTGGTCAACAAGGAGGTGATGTTGTCTTCGATAGCTCTCTCGGCGGTATCACTCAAATGCTTTTTAGGATCCTGCTTACCCACGTATCTAGTTTTTAACTGTTCTTCCAGTAACTCCTTCTCTTCTTGAACTCGTTTGTTGTATAATTCTGCTGTCTTCACCATTTTCTCTACATTTTCTAAGTTTCTACTATCACAGGTTTCAAAGTTTTCCATTTTCAACCCACTCTGCCAATTGTTCTTGTGTAAATTCAACAACATATTCGTTTCGTATGAAGTCTTGTGATAATCGATGTTTAATGAATAATAATGACGATTTAATCCATGGATTAATGCTTGAATGGAAGGTTTGTTCAAATGTCCTACATTGGATGTCGACTGTCTTGGTTCTTGGCCCATCATTAATGTCGTAGTGTCGATGGTTCTAAATGCATCAATAACAACTTTTCCTTTTACCGATTGGATAGGATCTATAACAACCGCCACAGCCCGCTTATTCAACTGCTCAAACGACTGCTGAGTATTGACATCAACGCTAGACAACCAACAGCCGAATCCCGGGTGGGAATGATACCATCCAACCACCATTTGATCTCTACCTGTTTGTCTCAACATATCCATCATTTTCGTCTGAAATACATCATCGACCGCTTCGACAGAAACTCCAGTACCTGATTGTGGCATAGCAAACACATCAATCACCTGTATGGTAAATTCGTCAACAAATTCCCCCAACATCAACCCCATGACTTCCATAGGAACTCCAGCCCTTCCGTGTTTCAACATCTTCAAAAGCGCCAATGACGAGATGTAAACAGTCTCGGCATTATCAATAGCGGGTCCATCTGCTGGAGGACCTCCAACACCACCAAACCCTCCTGCTTGGCCCAATAATCGTTGCAATCTCTCCATATTAACTGTATTTTACTTCTGGTGGCAACCTCAGACTGTTCGCCTTTCGCGCATTACCAGTAACTCACACTAATGCGCGGTGCACCGCCATCGCTTGCGATTTCAGCCAGGGAATTCTAACTGCAGTTTTAGCCGACAAGGCATTTGCGATCCTCAGGACAATTTGGTGCCATAGCAGATATTGAAATTCTCCATCTACGATGACAGCGATTGAGAGGTTGAAGGGACAAAAGTATCCAGCCAAGGCTCACTGCCGTAAGGTGTACCAGTATTTGGAATCGAAAAAACCCAATGGAACTTACAATATCTTTGTTACTGGAGAATCCAGTGTATTGTATCAGTACTCAGATCAGGAGAAACCGTTCAGACAGAACCGTTATTTCTTCTATTTAAGTGGATATGAGATTCCTGGGGCTCATGTGGTTTACGAGGGGTCGCAAGACAAGTTGACTTTGTACTTGCCGGAAATCGATTATGACGACGTCATGTGGTCAGGGATGCCGTTATCGATACTGGAAGCATTGGAAAAGTATGATATTGATGCTTGTAAATATGTTAGTGAGTTATCGCATGATCTTGATAAGTTGGACTCGGAGGTTCTCGGTATTGATATCAATTCTGGGAGTGAGCAGTACAAAGCTGCCTTCACCTCTTCCGATCAGGATCTTTTCTACGCTTTGGATGAAGCCAGGTTGATCAAGGACGATTATGAACTTGAGTTGATGCGTCACGCTGCAACGTTGACCGATAACTGTCATTTGGCAGTGATGTCGGCAGTACCTATCGAATCTAACGAGACGCATATTCACGCCGAATTTATGTACCATGCCTTAAGACAAGGAAGCAAGTACCAGTCGTACGATCCTATTTGTTGTGGGGGTCCAAACTGTTCTACTTTGCATTACGTGAAGAACGATGATGACCTCGATGAGAAACGTTCAGTGTTAATCGACGCTGGGTGTGAATGGTCATTGTACGCCAGTGATGTCACAAGATGTTTCCCCATCAACGGAGACTGGAGTAAGGAGCATTTGGAAATCTATAACATAGTCTTGAAAATGCAGCAGGTGACCATGGCTATGATCAAACCTGGTGTGGCCTGGGAAGACTGTCATTTGGCTGCTCATAGAGTGTTGATAGACGAGTTCTTAAAGTTGGGGATTTTCAAATCCGACCATACTGCTGAAGAAATCTTTGTGTCAAAAGTATCGGGACGGTTCTTCCCCCATGGATTGGGACATTTGCTTGGGATGGATACTCACGATGTAGGAGGATATCCCAATTATGAAGATAAAAATGAGCTATTGCGGTACTTACGATTACGAAGAAACCTTCAAAAAGGCATGGTATTAACTGACGAGCCAGGAGTCTACTTCTCACCGTTTTTATTAAAGGATGTATTACAAGACGACAAGTGGTTGAAATTCATCAACAAAGACATCTTGGACAAATACTGGTACATTGGTGGGGTGAGAATCGAAGACGATTTATTAGTTACTGAAGATGGTTATGAAAACTTTACTAAAATCACTAGCGATCCCACAGAGATCTCCAAAATAGTCAAGGCCGGCTTGGCTAAAGGAGCAAACGCATTCCATAACGTAGTATAGATTCTACCCCGGCTGTGGATGGAATACTTATAGATTCAATACATTAAGTATATGCCATACGAGCCAAAGTTCTCTTTATCAGAAATTCTAGTGTCTACGTCGTACGCTGCTACTATCCCATCCCCGGTAGTTTTGGCCCCATCGTTTAAGGAAGGGACTCCGCGCAATATTCGTCAACAGCAAACAGGGGGGAGAACAATTAGATTAGTCAAAAGTTATTAGAAATGGATGAAGACTACGACGTCATTGTATTAGGCACGGGGTTGACCGAATGTATCTTGTCTGGATTATTGTCGGTGGAAGGTAAAAAGGTATTACATATCGACAAACAAGATTTCTATGGTGGTGAATCTGCATCATTGAACTTATCACAATTGTATTCGAAATTCAGACCTTCAGGTCAGAAGCCCCAGTTAAACGGTAGAGATAGAGACTGGTGTGTTGATTTGATCCCTAAATTTTTAATGTCCAACGGGGAATTGACCAATATTTTGGTTCATACCGACGTTACCAGATATATCGAGTTCAAACAAATTGGTGGAAGTTACGTTTACCGTAACGGAAGAATCGCAAAAGTGCCCTCCAATGAGATGGAAGCCGTTAGATCATCGTTGATGGGGATTTTTGAAAAGAGAAGAATGAAGGGGTTCTTGGAATTCATTGCTAATTATGACGAAGACGACAAGTCCACTCATCATGGGTTTGATTTGGATAACAATACCATGAATGAAATCTACAATTACTGGAGATTGGAAAATGGAACCAAAGACTTTATTGGTCACGCTATGGCTTTATGGTCCGATGATGACTATTTGAATGAACCTGCCAGACCAACCTATGAGAGAATCATGTTGTACGTCCAATCTGTAGCTAAATACGGCAAATCTCCTTACATTTACCCCTTGTATGGATTAGGGGAATTACCTCAAGGATTTGCCAGATTGTCAGCAATCTACGGGGGTACTTATATGTTGGATACCCCAATTGACGAGATTTTATACGACGACGATAAGAAGTTTGCCGGAGTTATCACCAAAGAAGGTAAGGCTAGAGCACCCATTGTCATTGCCGATCCGACGTACTTCCCGGAAAAGGTCAAGAAAACCGGTCAAAGAGTCATTAGAGCCATGTGCATTTTAGACCACCCTGTTGCCAACACCAGCGACTTGGATTCGTTACAGTTAGTTATCCCACAAAATCAAGTCGGCAGAAGACACGATATTTACGTCGCAGTGTTATCTGATGTTCACTGTGTTGTGCCTAAGGGGTACTATTTGGCCATTGTCTCGACGATTATTGAAACCGATGCTCCTCATATTGAGTTAGAGCCCGCTTTTAAGTTATTGGGCCCCAGGATCGACACGTTGATGGGAATTGCCGAATTATACGAGCCAAAAGAAGATGGTTCTAAAGACGGGATCTATGTTTCCAAATCCTATGATGCATCGTCACATTTCGAGTCTATGACCGATGACGTAAAAGACTTGTACTTCAGAGTCATGGGAAAGCCTTTAGTATTGAAAAAAAGACCCAATGCTGAAGAAGAAGAGGCTTTGAACGGTCTTTAATCATGTATTTCATTTCAAACGAGTAGTGAATATTTTCCATTGCAATTACATCTATTGCCGATATTTTGGTATTGCTTCTTACTCATTCCGCTTCTGTCTCTCTTCGATTCAAGTCCTTGACAGGTTTTACTGGAACGCAAATTCCGCTAAAAAATGCCTAATTCCACCACAATAAGTGCGCCGCAGATAAAATCCTCTTGACACCGTTATCTTTCGAAATCCACACCTCCAGACTATATAAAGTCCACAGTTTCCCCCGATTACTCATCGAGAATTTTTTAGATACTTCATGACTTTTATTGAATTGACACCATCTTTTAAAACTGTTTCCGGTAAGCCATTATTAATAGGCACTGGGTCAGGGACAAAATGGAAGGACCTCAAACGAGCCGACAACACTAAGGCTCAATTGGTAGAAGATCAGATTAAACAGACTATTGAACAAGGCTTTTATCATATTGATACTGCTGAATTCTATACCACTGAAGTAGAAGTGGGTAATGCCGTCAAACACTCTAAAATTGACCGTGAGGATTTTTGGATCACCACGAAGTACAGCCCTTACACTCCCGCCAGTGGTCCTGTTGAAGCGCTTAAAGCTGGGTTGAAAGAGTTACAGACCGATTATGTGGATGCCTATTTAATCCATGTCAATAAATTTGACAAGGCACCTAACGGGTTGAGTTTGGAAGAAGTGTGGCAACAGTTTATTGAAGTTAAGAAATTGGGGTTGGCTAGATACATTGGAGTGTCAAACTTCTCCGTTCCTGCTTTGCAAACTATCATTGATATCAGTAAGCAGCATGGCGATGAGTTCTTACCAAAATTCAACCAAATTGAATTCCATCCATATTTGCAGAACCAGTTTCCTGGGGTTTACGATTTTGCTCAAAAGAATGATATTTTAATCCAAGCATATGGTCCTTTGACTCCATTGCTGCGTATTGACACAGAGCATCCATTGACGGACATCTTGGCTAAATTGTCAGAGAAGTACAACAAAACCACTGCTCAATTATTATTGAGATGGACTTTACAAAAGAATGTTTTACCCATCACCACTTCCAGTAGCTCCTCCAGATTGAAACAAGCGTTGGAAGTCTACGATTTTGAATTGGCAGATGAGGACTTCGACTTGATTGACAAGGTTGACTTCACACACCAAGCATTTACTTTTGTCAATTAGAATATTTATGTGAACTTCACATTTTATACTGAAATCCTTATAGAACTATTTATGGAATACATGACCTACTGAAACAAAAAAGAGGCAGCCATCTCTACGTTCCCCTGACAAGCATCCAATGCTCCAATAGCTTCATCCCGAGAAAATCCAAGTCCCATCAATTGTCGAAGATCACTGTCTTTATACTGTGACGTTGTAGATGCTGCGGCTGCTGCAGGAGCTGTTGCTGGTCTAGATGATGATGGCTGTCCTAGATTCTGTCTTTTTGCAGCTGCGTGGGCAGCTTCTTCACGGGAAGGAAATTTCTTCTTATCGTTGTTCACTGGGATTGTTGCATCGCTGAAAATATTACCACCGAATCCTAGATTACTACCATTGTTTCCTCCAACGGTACTTCCCAATAAATCGTTGTTTTCAATTTCATGGTCAGGCAAGAAAGGGGTGGTTATTTGACCGCCACCCACTACCAACTTGTTATTGGCTAAATCAATAACACATCTGTGTCTTTTCAACATATCTAAACCAAACAACAAGTCCACTGACGTCTCAAGCACCACGAATGAACAAGGAATCTCGATCTCGGAGTCTCCTATACTTATTGGAACACTATGAATTCTCCCCAAAATTTTACTGGAGCCCACCCCACGAGCTTCCCCAACAAAACGCCTATCGATAAGTCTATCGATACCGATCCTTTCGGCCAATCGGGGAGAAATGATTGTTTGTTGAGCACCTGAATCGACAAATGCCTGAACAGGTTCATGGTTGACTCTGATTTTAATGTATAGCATGCTGACACTAGCAAATGCTTCGGGGGTGATATCATAGGCTAGTTGCATGTTCTTATCGATTTGCTCTTGTCGGATTAGCTCCAATATCCTAGCTTGGTTTTCCGGGTTATCGGGATCTTGCTCCAATCGTCTGATATCCTCCTGCCGTTGCTGATTGGATCCCCCTGGGAATTGGCCGTTCTGCATTTGCTGCAACGACTGCTTCATGAGGGATTCAAATTGTTCACGGTTATGCAATGCTCCGTGTAATATGGGATTGCTGGCACGTAGTTGTTCACTAGCAGTTGGATCAGAAAGTAACTGTTGTCTCATCATTTCAATCTGGCTGTCGATAGCATCGGAGTTGAAAGAACTATTGGAGATTTCTGCCGACCCGCCGCTGTCGCCGCCACGAGAAGATCTCTGTCGTAATATCACCAACTCGTCATCTTTCAATCCCAATGCCAGCAAGCTCTGGTTCCCTCCCGTCAACGTCTTGGAATTATAGATCAAGATTTGGTCTTGGGGATCGATATCAGTTTCTGCTTGTAAATATGCTTGAAAGTCCTCCAAAACCATGGAATCGGAAATGTCCACCGCTATGATTTGGCTGTGGAGTTCGTCACTAACCGTCAACTTCATTTGTGTAGTTGAGTGTAAAATACCAAAGGATGCAAAAACTGTATCGATGGCAAAAAATAACACTGAGAATGCCTCCTATATATAGTTCCTGAAGTGGCGATTCTATCGATAACGAATTAGGTGGCAAACGAGGGAAGAAGGCGTTGGTGGCGAGATTCCGGCGGAAGTTTTGTCGTGAGTGTATCCTAGGTCAGGTGACAGTATCTGTGGTATGTTTTGGACGTCTATTTTAGAAGGTGAAGACAGGGAGAGTCTTAGTAGAGACTATGAATATGAGTTTAAGAGTTCAAGAACAGAGATGGAAGAAAACTTAAATACGAGTTAAGACTGAGGAAGCAACGAGTCTGGGGTAAATCACATCCATTGGCTCGTAAGATTGGCTCGTTAGATTGACTGCTTGTTACGCCTTTGACCAGTTACTTTAATGACATCCTCGCCAATTCCTCGCCAATTCCTCGCCAATTCCTCCCCAAATTCCTCCTCAATTCCTCGCCAATTCCTCGCCAAATTCTACTCCAATAACCAGCTGATATATTACTATACATCTCTACAAGTCCATCTCTACAAGTCCCTCTCAACTCATTGAGACCTCCACTCCGCCCGATTTTCCATTTCTCTACTCTTGGTTCCCACTCACACTGGGGATAATCATCGATATCTGGCCCCCGTTTAACAACATCTTCTTGATAACTCCATCTTTGGCTACGTCGTTATCAAACTCAGTGACATTCTCCAACACTATATTTACAAAATCATCAAACCCAATCAACTTTCCTTTGAATTCTTTATCGTTGGTCATCAACACCTGCACTTCTGTGCCTATTGCTTTGTCAATGACTTCCAATGGTAACACCGTGGGAACGGTCTCAGCTTCTGCCATGGTTTGGAAAATTTTCGCACCAGCTAGAATTGTCTATTATTGTACATTACATTACAAGTGATACTAAAAGAAGTCAAGTCTGTATGTGCTTGTGATGTCTCTGGGGTGACCCTCCTAGTAATACTTGAGTGTCGTTTACTTTTGACCGAGACCTTGATCTGCTTCTGCTGTTTTGGGCGAGTATTTTCGCCGACGACCCTTCGAAATTCGATCGTTTGGTTTTCCACCCGTCGAAATCGATTAGGGCTTGCATACACCCCCATTCGGTGATTTTGTTCTGTAGCCACACCAAATTCACTGGTTTGGTCAAATAGTCGTTGCACCCTGCTCTCAAGGCGTTACTTCTATCCACTGAGGAGTTCGACGACGCTGTTAGGGCCACTATGATAACGGGGGACCGGAACACTTCGATATCGAGTTTTTCCGATTCCGATAGTTCATTGGGGGATTTGGGTCCCTTTAGTTCATGTTCGGCAAACACCCCTATTCGGTTAATTCTTTCCAAGTATCTGATCTCCTTCGTAGCTTCAATACCTGATTTAACTGGTAATTGAATGTCCATCAACACTAGATGGAATCCTCCTTTCCGCCATTTGGCGATGGCTTCTTGTCCGTTTTTAGCGATTTCGTAGTGGATTTTGTGCTTTCTTAAAAATGCCCCTAAAATTGCTTGGTTGATGGCGTTATCCTCAACTACAAGTACAGAAATCGACGGTAGCACCGCTTCGGTAGCTGATTTGTTCTTGAGCTCATTCTTTTTGCTGCCTGATGACTGTCTTACTACTACTGTGCTGTCTTTTGCCTCCTTATCACTCTTGTCTTTGAGTTTATCCTTAGATTTTTCCTTTTGCTCTTCGCTAGTTTTGTGCTTGTTACTTCGTCCATTAGAGTCACCGCTTTTCTGGGAACTCGACCCTCTGACGCCTGTATTCGAGCCAGACTCCGCCACAATTTTGTCTCCTCTGGTGATTGTCAATGCAGAACCAGCTCCGGTAGGAGTATCGGGGCTACTTAGAGTAGGCTCGATATTAGAATCATTGACGTCTAATTTCGACAAGTTGTGCTCCAGTCTGGACTCCACCAATTTGGGGAAGGGTTGGGGAGATGCCGACCCTTCACTATGGTTCTGCAAGTTCTTGCTAATTGGTGAAGTTACCAAAGTATCCCGATTCCTATTCACAAAGTTCTCGTCCAAACTTAACCGCTTCTTCTCCCCTTGGGTATTGGTAGATAATGAAAAGTTCTTAGGCAACAACAACACCGCTTGGTTTCCAGTACTATTGGTATTGTTTCCCGATGATACATTATTTAGGCTGTTATTGCTATACTTCTGGTGAGTACTAGGCGATTGCGGAGGATTAGATTGTGATCGTCTATGAGTATTGACCCCATTGGGAAGGGGCAGTGGCCGCTTCCCGGTATTACCAGACTGCTGATTAATATTTCCTGGGGATACGGATCCATTTCTGTAGAAGGAGTTGGTATTGTTGATATACTGGGGATGAGGTTGATGGTAATGATTCGAATTAGGATTGGAATTCGCCGAATTTGGTGTCACCGACCTGTTGAAATTATTATAAGGAGGATTTACATGTACTGGTGAACCTGACTGATATAAATTAGTCAAATTCGAGTGACTCCCGTAATACCTATTCAAATTGGGGTTGATATTACCAATATTGCGTTCGTGAGGATTAACTTCTATTGGTTCTTCAACTATAGGTGTTTCAATAATAAACGCTTCAGCTATCGTCATTCCACCAGGGAAATACAAATCTAGTAAGTTCCATACATTTTGATCCGGCTCGAGATTGACGTAACCGTACCCTTGAAATCCACCTGCTTGGTTGATATTCTGAGCGATGGGCACGGGATTCTGCATCGATGGTGCAGAATCCTTAAATCCAGGCGCAAGGGGTGAAACGGTGGATTTTGAACTTTCAGGAGATGCCAGCTGAGTCCAGATGTTAACCTTCTTATGCGGTTGCTGGGATTGCCCCGTGTTAGGCGTCGAAGATGGCTGCTGTTGTCTACGGGACAGCAAATCCATCTTGATGGTCAAATCAGCTGGATCAAAGTACTTACCCAATGCATTGGGAAATTTAGCCATGATGGAGGATTTCAAATCATCAACAATATCGTTCTGGTTCACTATTAGAGTGGTGGCGGTGCCGTTGGGACGCTTAACCCACACTCTTTTAGAAGAAAAAAGGCCGGGAGAAAATGGCCCCGAGTTGGAAAAGTTCGGGATGGTGTTAGAAATGGCAGCCAAGCTCCTCCCTGAAGAGGGATGAGGTTTATTCATGTTTAGTTTGAGACTTGGCTTAGTTTTTTGGCTGGATCCTCCCAAATTGTGGACACCAGGAGAAGTAATGCTAATGTTGGGAGTGGCCGATAAATTAGGGAAATTGCTGACCAATGGATTTAAAGGTTGTGGATGCTGGGGCTTTAACCCTTCTGGTTTCGAATTGTTGGGCCCAAACATGGGTTATCATTTACTCGATTGTGTATGAAGTAAAAGGGAACTGGAGAACAAATCTTCCAAAACCACTAAGGCGAGATTCTAATTTCCAATCGACGACAAATTCAAATTCTGCCGAATTCTTTATCCGAAAATTGAGTAGTTACGTAATAGTCTCAAGTACAGTTATGTTGTAACGAGATGTGGGGGATTAATGAACAAAGACCACCTCGGTAATGACTATAACTCTGGAGGAGGTTTATCCCTTGATTTCTATGAATTGAGATTTTCTTCGCGAAAATTTAGGGAGAAAGTTTAGCGAGAAGTAGGGAGAAAAATTAGGGAGAAATAGGGAGAAATGGAACCAGAGAGTAAAACATCACTACATTACTATTCCCAGTCGTCCTCGTCGTTGTTATCATCGTTCTTCTTTACGGATTCCTTGCCTATGTCTACTGGTTCTTCGTCTTCTTCCTCGTCATCCCAAGTGAACTCCTCGTCGTCGTTTTCTTTCTTGGACTCTTTGGTGGCTAGCAACTTCTTTCTCTGTTGGTCTTGTTGTTTCAACTTCTCTTCTAACTTGAAGTATCGGTACCAGAAAACGTCATAGGGTACTTTGACAGGGACAATTTCATTCATCAATGTTTCCAAGGTGTTATCATAACGAGCCAACAACTGGCTAATGGTGTTGGTTTTGCTGTCCACGTCAAATGATTTGATGTCATCGTCCAATGAGTCGTCCAAGAACATATCTGCAGAGGTGTGGAGCTTGAATAAATCACTGTCGTACCTTGAGGTACCATAATTAGCATTAGCTCCCAACTTTGACGTAAATAACGTCTCCTTCTCCGGAGGTTGTTGCTGAGAAAGGGTGTCTTCGGGTGATATCGCCACAATTCCTGACAAAAACGAAGTGAATTGACTGACATACTTCCCTGCTTGCTTCTCTACCACCTCCAACTTGGAATCTAGGTCATCGAGATAACTATTTGCCTGAGTACCCAAAGACTGGAAATCAATCTCTGGAATGTGAACTTGGCTTCCCAACGACTTCACTTGCAGTTGGAATTGAGCCAAATGCTCATTCACTTTAGTTTTGTCTTCAATATTCTCTTTGGCTGCCGTCAATTGGTTCAACAACTCGGTTTTGCGTTGGTTCAAATGATACTTTTCTTGCAACCCTTCGGCATTCTTCGATGCCGAATTCCAGAGTTCGCCAAACTTCTTCTCTACGGAATCATAAGCTTTGTCAATTTCTTCTTCTAGTTGACTAACCGCTTTTTCCGTCTTGCCCTGTTCGTGGGGTTGGGTTTTGGTTTCTTCCAATAAGGGGTCCAAGTAATCCATTCTTATTTCTCACTTTTTCAACATCCGCAACTTTATGTTTTACTGTTCCCTGAGGTGACTGTAGGCCAATGGGACGATATTTTTGGTGTTCTGGGGTTTATTCTGGATTGTGGTGATTTTTTGGAGTTGTGAATTTATGGGGTTTTGTTTTAAAACCGGTTTAGACGACATTTTCGTTTTACTTTAGCATAAGGTTATGGTTTAATGAATTTTGCAACTTTTGCAACTCTTACAAAATGAAACCTTCACAATTTCTTTAGAGATCGAAAAAAAGCCAGATTAGTACTATCGTGTTGTCATTGACTACACTTAAAAAGCCTGTTGTCCATTTACATCAGATTCATAAATCCCCTCTCTTTTAACCGTACGTCCGTTGAGGTTATCTTATATAAAGCCTGTTTCGGACTCAGTCTCGCACTGTAAAATGATTTCCACAACAAGACTATTGGCTAAATGTATAGTCAGGTTCGACAATTGTGTACTTAAAGCGGACGTAAATAGTAGAACGGGGATATTCAATCACCCCATTAGCAATTTCCAAGTGTTTGCTCCCAATAACGACAATTTACCGTCGAAATACGCTATTTTGGGTCACAGTAAGACGGAGTTTTTGAATGCCATTGCGATGAAATACTTGCCTGATCCTCCGTTATCACGGCAGTATCCGTTAATTAAGGAAACGGGACGATACGATATGATAGAGTACTTGAATTTCAAGGAAAACTCTGGTTTGGACAAAGTGTATTTATCTGCTAGATATGAATCATTCGCTTATAAAGGGACTTTGGAAATGTCAGACGATGTCAATTCGGTCCGGAACTACATAACAGGGAACAACAATTACAATTCAAATCATGCTTCAGTTGATGGACACCAAGTTGACACAATTGTGGAGTTATTTAATTTGACCCATTTGCAAGATAAATGGATAAACTCCCTTAGCAATGGCCAGTTAAGAAGAGCCAGAATTGCTAGAGCGGTGTTGAATCACCCCCAACTATTGATTATTGATGACCCATTCTTAGGGCTAGATCCCAAACAAACAGAGCTAGTATCGCTGTCTTTGTCAAGAGTAAGTGACAGCTTCAACATGTCGATTGTTGTGGGGTTGAGGTTCCAAGACACCATCCCATCGTGGGTAACTCATGTGGCAGAAGTGAACGGTGATGGGTTGGTGGTCAATGGGCCCAAAACAGAAGTAGAGCCACAACTTCAAAGCCATTCGGAGGAGGTAATTCGTCAGAGAAGGTACGATTTGGTCCCGTTGACAAACCACGACCTTGCAGACATGCCTATTCACATAGAATTCAATAATGCATCGGTGGTGTATAAAGGAGTACCTGTGCTACAAAACTTTTGCTGGAAAATCCCCAAACAATCGGTTTGGAGGATTTTGGGAGAAAACGGAACGGGCAAAACCACTATCATATCGTTGATAACTGCTGACCACCCTCAGTCATGGAGGTCAGTACTCAAGATCAATAACCAGTTGAGAAAATCTGGCAATGGGGTAACGTTTTTCGACGTTAACAACAAGATTGGGGTGTCTTCTCCCGAAATACACTCCCTAGTCCCACCGCAGAAGACAATGAATCAGATCATAAATAACGGACTTATCAAGGATATTGGAAACTCCAATTTCCACTACCAAAACAGCCATTTGCTGCCACCACCCAAGTTTATCGACATCATCGCCATCCCTGAAATTGCTGCAATACTACAAACCCATGGAGACACCGAATTTGCTAAATTATCTATAACACTACAAAAGTTAACTTTATTTCTCAGGGCATTGGTCAAAGATCCGGAACTAATTATTTTGGACGAAGCATTTTCATGCATGGACGATGTGGAGTTGATGGCAATATGTCATGGGATTTTGAAATCACATTTCACCTCTTCCACCATCTTGGTTATCGGCCATATTGAATGGGAGCTTCCCCAGTACGACTACACGATTAAATTACTAGGAGACGAACAGAGATCTTTCGAACTATACCGAGTCGAGGTCAAGTAGGTATTTCCTCATCGCCGGTATCCTCACCACCCCACCACCACCCCCTGAACCCTACCACCTTCCCCTAAGTGCGAACCAGTGGTTACCCCTATAATTATCAGAGGAATGTCTAGAAATCTTCACAGGAGGGAAACTACGACACTTCAACGGTAAAACATGTATAGTCAGAACACTGCATATCTTCGCATGGAACGGCCATGGACCCCTGTTCTTCACTATAAAAGTCTAGATTATCACTCCATTTCCATTGAAGTACCCTCTTACCCATTCGCGTTACCGTTTTGGAAAATTTTCTTCCACACACTAACGGATAGAGGTAAACATCGGTTTCACAGAAGACATATTTACCTCCTCCGAGCTTAAACTGGTGAATAACGTACTGAATTGTATATTGTGATTGACTACACGCGTTGGGAATTGTTTACGTCGTTTCTTTGTTTTTTCCCATCGTTGTTTTACAATCCATTAATAATTCTTTGTTAATCCCCTTCATTCTTTTGAAAACGTTGTACTTGTGTTTTTGTTCGATTTCACAGTTGTCAAAAGTCCTCAATTACTATGCATACCGTCCCAAATGCTCCTATAGACGATCGGCCACCCGAGGTATTGGCGGATCTAGAATTTGGGAAGTTAACCTCCGACGAGTATTTATATGTTGCTAAACACCCCAAGGGAGAACCGTTCCCTACGTTTGTGGAAGATGAACCTCCGTTTTTCATCTACATCTCCACCTACTTGTCATATTTGATTTTGATCATTATCGGTCATATAAGAGACTTTTTTGGTAAGATCTTCAAGTCCCAAGAATACTCTCATTTGGTGGAACAGAATGGCTTTGCCCCATGGTTTGATGGGTTTGAGAGCTTCTACGATCGTAGGTTGAAGAACAGAATCGACGATTGTTTTGCCAGACCCATTCACGGTGCTCCTGGAAGATATATTCACTGTTTTGATCGGGTCAAACTCGGTAAGACCGAGTATGAGTACTTTGGAACCACTTCTGAGTGTCTCAATTTGTCGTCGTACAATTATTTGGGGTTTGGCCAATCAAAAGGTGTTTGCACCAACTATGCTTTAGACGCAATTGATGATTATGGCACTTCTGGCTGTTCACCAAGAGCCATTGGGGGCACTACTGACTTGCATGTTGACTGCGAGAACTTGATTGCTGATTTTGTTGGCCAAGAAGATGCTGTATTGGTGTCCCAAGGATACGGGACCAATGGGTTTTTGTTTGCTTCCATTGCTGACCACAAGACCTTGGTCATCAGTGATGAGCTAAATCATGCTTCTATCAGATTCGGGGTGAGAGTTTCTGGAGCCCAAGTGAAGGTGTTCAAGCATAATGACATGAATGACTTAGAGGAAGTCATTAGAAATGCCATTGCTCAAGGTCAGCCAAAGACTCATCGTCCTTGGAGTAAAATCATCATTGCCGTAGAAGGATTGTACTCCATGGAGGGTAATTTGTGTGACTTGCCTGAGATTGTTCGGTTGAAGGAAAAGTACAAGTGTTATTTATTTCTTGACGAAGCTCATTCGATTGGTGCTATTGGTCCTCACGGCAGAGGGGTTTGTGACTACTTCGATGTTGATCCTAAGCGCATCGATGTGTTGATGGGAACATTAACCAAGTCATTTGGCGCTACTGGGGGGTATATCTCCGGTAGTAAAGAAGTTATCAAGAGAATAAGATTGAGTTTCGCCACTAACACCTATGGAGAATCAGTGCCACCAGCAGTGTTGGCACAGATCATCTCGTCGATGAAAGTTATCAAAGGAGAAATCAACCCCGGTGAAGGATTGGAAAGATTACAGAGAATCGCTTTCAATTCCCGTTACTTGAGGTTAGGATTGAAGAAGTTGGGGTTCATTGTCTACGGAGCTGACGATTCTCCAGTGATTCCCTTGTTGTTGTTTTTGCCCGCCAAAATGCCTGCAGTGTCAAGAATGCTATATGACATGAAAATCGCCGTTGTCATTACCGCATACCCTGCCACCCCCATTATTAGTGGAAGAGTAAGATTGTGTGTCAGTAGTGGGTTAACCAAAGAAGATTTGGACTACGTATTGACGAAATTCGATGAAATTGGTGATTTGGTGTTTTTGAAGTTCAGCAGTGGTAAAGCTGGAGGATCAAACATCAAAGGAAAGCCCCCAAGAATGTCGATTCAAGAGGCTTTGGCTACAAACGTTGAAGATGCAAAGAAACCTCATTTCGGGGAATACGCTTTGCTGTCGATAGCCAACTAGATAGAGCTAAACTACTAAATTGTTTCAGATATACTCCCATTCTGCTAACTGCTGGCAACTGCAATGCCAGACCAATACTTAATTTAATAATTCAATAATAAAGTTCAAAGATATCGTTCAACGACATGTCTGTTATGGTTTCATGTTTCATACCTAATTAATAATATAATGTGTAAATACATATAATCTTCGTATTTAAGTGAAACATGGAGAATTGTAGCCTTCGCACGAATTTAAATTCTATTCCAACCTTGAATCCTTTGCTTTATACCGATTTTGTATCTGAATATACCGCCGAAATGGACTGTGGATTACCTTACCAGATCGTGCCACCGCTAAAGTTTAATAGTGTCCAAGAAGGGCTATATCGGGGGGCATATCCCCGAGAAATTAACTATCCCTTTCTTGAGAGTCTACAGCTAAAAACCATCATTTCGCTTACTCCGGACGCCATCACGCCAGAAACTGATTCTAAGTTGTACCAGTTTGCTGCTGTCAATAATATACGACTTGTGCACCTACAATGTGAAAGACTGGGGAAAGGGAAGAAAAGAGGAGTGCCTTTGGGATACTCTACGGTGTTAAAGGCTCTTAGCTATATAATTCACAACCAACACTCGCCAATCTACATCCACTGTCTTAATGGTGGACAGGTGACAAGTTTGGTGATCGCCTGCTTGAGAAGACTACAGTTTTGGTCATCTTTGACCATATTTAATGAGTTTATAAACTTTACTAGTAATATTACGGTGAATGATAGAAGCTTTGTTGAAGGGTTTGAGGGGGACATTCACCTAGATTCGAATTACAAGGTGGAGTGGCTATGGAATGGCATGAGTAAAGGAGTGGTGAACGGACATCCTAAGCTAAACATTCACCAGCAGTAGTACAAAACCCGTTGGTAGAATAACAGCACTAAACCCGTTGGTAGAATAAACAGTAAGCATTTTTGTTCAGGACGTCGTTCTCCTTATGGTTGAATGTAACTTTGGAGTCGTCGAAATAACACCATCCTCGTTTCTTCTTCTTATCACTCTCCTTATACACATACGCAGTATAATGTCCAGTGGTCAAGTTTCCATAATGGTTGGCTACAGCGTACAACTTGTACCGGAACGGTGGAACCTGGTTTCTCGTCGGTAATGTAGAGAGGATTTGCGATTCCTTGTCCTTTGGCATCACCTCAGAACCACTCAATTGCAGGTTCACCGACGTCCCCACACTTGGCCAATATGACGTCAAATCAAGGGTATCATTCACAGGGTAATCAATAAAAGTATCCATCTTACTGAAATATCCCGAGGGGGAGATTTGGAACCGTTTGAAGTGAATAATTAGCACTTGTGGCAATCTGGTGATGGTGATTTTCTTTGTCAGTCGAGTGAACCGTTTGCAATTGGGACAATGCCATTTATTCTCTTCATCCAATAATTCTAGTCCCACGAATTCTTGAAGACAATCGTTCAAGGTAACCCCGGTGTTTTTATTAAGCTTATTCGGTATGGGCAAAGATAAAATCAGAAATGCATTATAACTTGTGGAGGTTGTACCACATTCTAGGCACTTTAACTGGGACAAGTATTGTCCTTGGAAGTAGTCGACAACGATGGAAAAATTCAACTTTAGGTACCTTTCCCATTCAATGGTGGACGCTAGTCTAACGGGTAAGATTTCTCTGGTCTTCTCCTGTTCCGGTGTTAATTCCATAATTGCTTGTTTTTCCTTAGAATCAACCACCACCATTTGATTTAGATCTTCGTGGAGCAGATCCAACAAGAACGTCAAGAACTCAATACAGTCCTGTTGATCGTAATTTGCAAACTGTTGTCCGGGAGATAGCGATCCTACAACTTTTTTGAAATTCAGTGGGGTGTAAGAACTTCCCGAATTGCCAAACATATTCATCAACAAGTTTACAAAGTTAGTGGTCAATATTCCTTTAGTTCCTAGTTTGTTATTAACGTTGATATGTTGCCGATAGGACTGCAGAAGTGCTGGGGATATCGATGTTACGGGAAAAGTTGGAAAAAAGAACTTCGTGAGCTGAGGAGTGGCTCCAAGACACTGTAATATACAATTCATGTAACAAGAATTACCAAGATTTGTCAATCCTGTAGTGTACTGCTCCAAGAACTTGATAGGATTGGGTTTGGCCTCTTCTTTAGGCTTTGAAAGACTAAGCAGCAGCAAAGATGATGTTTGTGATAAAGGAAACGGATTATTATTTGCTGCCATGGACTGAGACAGCGTTGAAGATTGCGCAGATATGCTATTGCTATAACCATTGGTTAAGGAACCTGAAGAACCCAGTTTTCCTGGCTCTACTAGCTTTGGAAGTTTCAATGGCGCACTAGGAACATAGGAAATGTCACTGTTGGGGGCGTTGGCAATGAAGGGATTGGAGACAGGAGTCTCTTTAGTGGTTTTAGCAGTTCCAAGGTAGTCACCAAAGTTTTTAAGGTAGGGAGAACCGCTAGACACCGACGCAATCGAATCAGACGACCTTAACTTACTATTGGAAGACATGTAGCTGTTTCTTCTGGAGCTGGAAGGGGAGCTACCACCATCTCGGGAAATGGACGCTGGTGGGCGTGCAAGAATTGGCGTATCAACGGTTTTGGAGATGGAGTTCTCTCCATAGAACTTAAACCAGGTAGTTACTCCTCCCGATAAATAGCATGGGGCTCGCTTCAATTTCGAGCTGATATACTTGTTCCGATAGGTGATGATGTCTATTAGTTTAAGAAACGGCAGCTTCGAAGGGATCCCATTGCTGTCATTGGCAATAAGCAGATCAGCCAAAATTTCAAACCGGTCGTAATTGTCTAAACTTATGCCGTAGCGCAAGTTATAGATCACTACAAGTTCGTATTTATGGCGATTCAGAAACCGCTGGTATTGGTCATCAGGTAGGAGTAATCTCAACCGTTCCTCTAAGTCCTGGTCGGTGGTGTTATCACCGCCGTGGGTATTTTCAAGTAAACTGTTTATAATCGCAGGATCGATATTGACGATATCGGAGTAGTTTATGTGATTATAATTGAACTCGTTTTTGGTTCGAAAGTCTATCAAAAGCGTCTTGACCTGTTTTTCCAAAAGACTATGCAACTGAGGGGCAGTGATCACTTCGATGTATTTGTATATCTCAAACAGGAAGTCATCACCGATACTACCGTTAACCTTGGAGGCGTTGAGTTTATTGAATCGGGAAAGTAAAGGATCTTCTTCTCCAGTGGAGGAGGCATGGTCTGCAATATATTGCAGTAGGCTTTCTAGCTTGTCATGCTTTTTGGACAATGTCAGATCAATGATATCGATGAAATCTTGGATTTCAGCCGATTGATGGCGTTTACATTCTTGTAGAAGGATCTTGGTGACTTGGAGACACAAGTAGCACAATTCAAAGTCGCAATATCCTAATTTATCGTACCTTTTGATTTCATGATTAATAATCTCCAACAACTCGATCTGGTAATTTATGTGTTTAGAGGGCTTAGGGTTGTTTTTTAGTAGCTTCGATGAAAGGCGGAGTGCAGTGTCGTCCAATTTCAGAAGAGAAAGGAACGCTATTCCATCATCCACCATATTATTCGGGGGAAACTGTCGTTAAATAACGAGGACTAGTGTGATCACAAATTGCGGGAATGCGAAAGATAGAGAGACGTTAAATCTTAGTGTTTGGCTATAAACTTAGGGCCAGATGGTGGGGTGGCCACTGTGGTAGCGACGATGACATTGACAGCTAAGAGAAGTTACTTTTGAATTCATTCAATCCCTTTTCAAACCCGTGTTCCCATTCCCAAAGGTGTTTACCTTGGCCCTTTTGTTTGATATGGTGATTCAATCGTGCTGCTTTCCACGCCTCTTTACGTCCTATAACCGACCCGTTGAACGCGGCAAACTCTCTGGAGTCATTCCATGCCGTTAGGAACCCTTCCTTGAATCGGTGGTGCTCGTATTTCTCCTTGGGGTTGGCGTTATTCCAATAATTACTGTGATTTTCAAACTCGCTATTGGCTCTTTGGTCTCTGGTACTGTCATCAGGGATGGACTTTTGTTCAAAATTGATGGGATTGTAGATCGCCCCTTTGTTAGTCATGGTCTTGAAATCCCATTCGCCTCCATTGCCCGATTCGAACTTATATGTCCAAAAGTATGAACCGTAGTTGGCTCTATCTCTCATTATCTCAGTCTGCCTTCTACCGAAATCGATCACGTACTGATCTCTTTTAGAATTGGCATTGTCTCTATCCCATGATTGGCCATCCATAACACAGGAATACTCTCCTATTACTATATCCACCCCTCTACCGTTTTCTGTCAAATTGGTCAATAGATCGTTAGACAAGTCTCCAATGATTTGTGGGGGCGATTTCCGCTTGTCGTTGTCGGAAGCACAACGGTAGCAATGATGATCAATGACCACTCCAATGTTTCCAGTTTTTTGCTTCTCTTGAACCCATTTGACCCACAAATCGGGCCACCACCCGTCGGAAATCACTATAGGGATTTCATTATCCACTTCTCTGATCAGATTTATCGCAGCACCATAGTAATTCCGTTGCTTCTTGGGGTCGTTTTCAAACACCGATTCGTTGACTATCTGAATACCAGCGATGTTCTCATACTGCTTCAAATCTTGGGCTACGAACTTTAACATGTCACACATCAGCAACTGTGCAGTGGAGGACGACCAGAAGTCTGCACTGCCTCCTTCTTTTTCTCCGCTGTGACCGTCCCCATTGGCGCCACCTGGTAACCCATGAATGTCCACCAAAACAGAGATCCCCAATTGTGCAGCTTTTTCCACGAATTTGGATTTGAATATGGTCCAAGCATTTTGATAAATGGATTTCACCTTGGAGAATTTCGTACCATCAGTGAATTTACCCCCACCGACTTCCCAGTATCCCAATGGAACTCTGATTGAGTTGACATGTCCTTGCAACCAGTTCCAGTCGTCATCATTCAAAAAGCTGTTCCAATGGTGTTCGAACTTCTCTCTGGCATTGTCTTTCCCCAACTTCAGCAATGACTTAGCCGCCGCCTCTAACTCCACCAGGGTGTTATCAATGAAAAGTCCATGGAAAATCCACTTCTCCAATACGAAACAGGCGCCGATATTAACTCCATAATTTTGACGACAATTGTAGATCTGTCTCCTCGTGGGTTTTTCCCCAACCGAAAGGGTAGATTCGGTGATATTTGACGCTTTTGATTTCACTTTGAGACTTCCAAACACCATTGTGCACGTTGAACTTCAAGAAACAATCAATCCACCGCTAACTGCTTTATATATTCCGCCAATTGTAGTCGTCAACCGTGACAATTGCTGTGATCTATCGCAGTTGCTAAGACAATGCGGATGATGAACACACGACGGGGACTTTTGTATTTAAGAAGGTGATTTCACCGCCAATTGTAGAGATTTTTGGCAGTGGAATAGGGGCTGCCAAGGATATATCTTCATTGTGACACGATATTCCTTTCCGGGATTCCACGGCAGCAGAAGGGAAAGGTCGTTAGTCGCACCAGAATGATCCATCGTAAAAGTATGTGGATATGCAACTGACAATTCCGTGCAAAGATTGGCCACAGTTTTTGAAACGGTTGGGAAAGATATTTTCCCAGATAAATGCCCATTTGACCTTCCTATTGTCCCATTCTCGCTCGACAATCCCGTCGTTCGAGCATTTTCAGAAGCTAAATCCTGACATTACTCAGTATGATTTGGCTGCGATAAAGTATCTATTACCCAAGGATGACGTGTTTTATGAATATGTGGAGAAGGAAGAGCTATCCAATCCTGGTGGTGTCATGTATAATGAAGAAAAGGGGTATAGTATGAACCAAGCTGAGACGGTTGATTCAGTATACGAGTCGTTAGCTAAAGCTGAGATGCCCGATCAAATCTTGATCTTTACATTTGAAGATATGAAAATTGACAACATTGCTTCTATGGCCAACAGTATTCGACGCAACATTCGTCGTAAGAACACCGAGCCTAACGAGTTCTTCAATCATACCGATTTGACCACCCAAAAGTTATCATCTCAGCAGTTATTGTCCATTATCCGCTCCAGACTGGACAAATTCAACAATGAAGTGTCGAAGTTTTTGGACAATAACGACGGGTTGCGTGTCGATGAGATTTTCCTTATAGACAAGCTACATGAGGTAGCCCATGGGTTTATTCCTACCCCATTGGAACTTAGTGATCCGGTTGATCAGATCAACAAAAGAAGAAAGGTTGTAAGAGATAGAACCAAATTCTTGACCTCCGAGGAAATGACAGAGATCCTCAAGTCCAGCCCGATGTATCGTGATCAAATTGTCTTTGAAGATACCTTCACTCCGGCAAAGGAGGCGAATTTTAAACCGTTGGATATTGAGTTTTATAACATCCACCCTGCTTTGGTGTACGCCGTTAAACACTATAAAGGTATCGATATAGAGTCCCAGCTTTATTCTCACCAAACATCAGCTTTGGAGGCGTTGTTGGACGACTCCATCAACCATGTTATCACCACCACCCCTACCAGCTCGGGGAAGTCGCTCATTTACCAGATTCCCATCTTGAATGATCTTTTGTGGGACATGGAGCATACGCAGAATGGGCGATATAACTCCGAAAAGAGAAATTCCACTGCCATATTCGTGTTTCCAACTAAAGCTCTAGCTCAAGACCAGAAGAAGCAATTACAAGGTCTCATACAGTGTCTTCCTGCAACAGCCCGACGAATCATCGTTGACACTTATGATGGAGACACAGAACTGTCCCAAAGGGGGAACATCAGGAAAACTGCTGATATCATCTTCACCAACCCGGATACAATCCACGCATCTATCTTGCCTAATCATGATGGACTTAATTATGCACATGGAAATAACGGATGGGAAACGTTTTTAGCTGGTCTAAAATATGTTGTCATGGATGAAATCCACGTTTACAAAGGATCTTTTGGTGTTAACGTGAGTTATATCATGGCAAGATTGTCCAGAGTATTGCATTCCATGGGAAATAGTCATCGTCTTCGGTTCATTTCCAGTTCAGCTACTGTACTTAACCCCAGTATTCACTTCAAAATCATTTGTGCAATACCCAGTGATGAAAATGTAGTTCACATTGCTGAAGACGGCAGTGCTTGTTGCAATAAAAAGCTTTTGATATGGCAACCTCCTCCTTTGATGAATAAACGAGGAGAGATGTTGGCTAAACAATCAGAATCTAAAGAACCAACCTCAGCTTCATTGTTGGTACCCAGAGTCAATATCGTCTATGAACTGGCCAAAGTGCTATTGCTGTTACTTGCTGGATCTCCTCATTTGAAAGTCATAACTTTTTGCCCTATCAGAAAAGTGACTGAAATCCTAATGAAAGAGGTTCGTACCCTACTTGGACAATCTGATTTTTCCAATTCTAAGATTGATGAGCGAGACATAATGGTGTATCGTGGAGGTTACTCGAAGCAGGATAGAAGGGACATTGAAACAAAAATGTTCACCGGAGAGCTTAGAGCGTTGATAGCTACAAACGCTCTCGAATTGGGTGTAGATCTTTCTTATCTCGATGTGGTTATCACTTGTGGTTTTCCCATTCTGAAAATGAACATGCATCAGCAGTTTGGAAGAGCTGGTAGAGGGAAAGACTCCAGGGGAAGTTTGGCAATATTCATTGCTGGAAATATCCCAGTAGATCAATATTATCTTGCTCATCCTGAAGAAATATTAGACAAAACAAGTTACGAAGATTTATGCGTGGATGGATTGATAGCAGCTGAAATGCATAAGCTAATTATGGAAAATCACTTACAGTGTGCGGCTTTTGAGTTACCCATTAGCCTAGAGAAAGATAGTAAGTGGTTTTGTCATGGATCACAGGAAATGCGTAAACTCCAGCTCTTCAAAGATGCCTGTGAGCATAATTTAAACCAGGATAATCTAGGGCGATATCGTTGTGATCCTTCTTTTCTTCCATGGCCCCCTGAAAAGGTGGCTATCAGGGCGATAGAAACCCCTGGGTATGCCGTGGTAGACATTACCAATGGGAGAGACTTGGTAATTGAGGAAGTGGAAGAATCACGTACTTCATTCACTCTTTACGAAGGGGGCATTTTCCTTCATCAAGGATTGCCCTATTTGGTTAAAGAATTTAACACCGAAAAGCGATTTGCTAAGGTTCAAAGAGTAACTGTTGACTGGATCACGCAACAAAGAGATTTCTCTGATGTCGATCCCCATGAAATTGAATATGTCCGATGTTTAACCAGTACTTCAGAAGAAATCCCCGATATTCCTGCCTACTTTGGCAAAATTGAAAGTACAATAGTTGTTTTTGGATTTTTCAAAGTGAACAAGAAAGGGGAAATTTTGGAAGCAGTTGAAGTCAAGAACCCCCCTATAAAGTATTTATCTAAAGGCTTCTGGCTAGATATCCCCAAAAGTGCATTGAACGCAATAGAAGCCAAGACACTCTCCAAGGCTGGTGGAATACATGCGGCACAACATTTGATTATGAACATTCTCCCAGTGTTCATAGGTGGGAACGTTGAAGTTGACCCTAACTCAAGATTTTCTCCTAGTAGTCAATCAGAACTTGTAACAGATTGTAAGGCACCAGAAAAGGAATTTGCAAAGCGACAAACAAAACGAATTAGACCTGGAAGATTGATTTTTCACGATACCAAAGGGGGACCCCAAGGATCGGGAGTTTCAGCCAAAGCATTCGAACATATTGATGAAATACTCTTGGCCGCATATGAACGTATTAAACAATGTGATTGTGAATGGGGCTGCATCAAATGCACCACTCCAAGTTTCTGTAAGGAAGGCTCTTTGGTGATGTCTAAACCTGCGGCATACATAATACTCGGTGTCCTTGTTGGACGCAAACCAGAACAATTGATGGACGAGGTTGCAGATGGACCAGAAGCCAATCTACCTGACATCCAAATTGAAACCATCGAATCTGTATCTACTGTGGTAAAAATGGCCCCAGATGTCGAGATAGTAGAAGTTAGACAAGCTTACCCCCTCAGAGAAATCAAGAAGGAGCCATAACATAATAAATATATATTTATTGATACTTTTGTCCCTTTTTTCCTGCTATCATTGAAGCTTTTCTTGAAATCCTATTAGCCAACCCAGTAATCTTCCCATTGCTAGCTTGGGAATCGTCAGAAAATCCTGATAACGCCGAATCGAATGATGACTGTCTCATAATTGATTTCTTACGATGAAGACCTTCGGAAGAAATGGTGCCTTTTCTCGAGACATAGATTTTGTTTTCAGGTTTTTGCAAATTCTCTGAGTTAGTACTTGGACTAGGAGACTTCTTCAGCCGTGGCTGAAGGGCGGGAGAATGGGGCAATTTCTTGGTTTTTGATAACCGGAAAACCTGGGAAACCGGCTTGAGATAGATTGATGCTAAAGTTCCAACGTTTAGTTCCAATTCTTCAAGTACCGTGGGATTGATGTTGTCGTTATCCGAATTGATTAATGGATTGTCATTTATGACAATTTCTTTAGCAGTCTTTTGAAAGTCACCACTACTTTCGCTAGAGATTAGTCTCCAGTAGAAGAAACCTCGTTCTCTCAAGTCAGGATTATCGACTTTTTCAGTAGCCCACTTCAAGATCTCTAATGTAGTCGACTCATACTGAATGGGATACGCTAGATACAATTTGATCGTAGCAGTAAGGATAGCTAGTTGTACTTCCAATGATTCATCTTTATACGACTTCAGAACATCTTTCAAAATATCCCAGCTATTGTCGATCAAACTGCAGTATTGCCCTAGTATCCAAATCAAAGCAGTTTTGGAGTCACTTTCATCGATTGTCTTATAGTGTTTTGACAACTCAACTACAGAATCATTGAACTGTCCTGGGTAACGTCTTACGACATTTTTTAGCACTACTGCTGATTCCTGAACGATATAACTCACTCCATTGGAGACAAGATCCATGATTATTTCCACACAAACTGGAGCAGCATTGGTCAATTTCACCGCTAAATTACCAAAAGCTCGGATGGCTTTCCTGGCCATAGCCACGTCAACATCAATGGCATATTCTTCCAATTCCCTAGCAACGATCAGGAAATTGTCCTCATTGGCCAAAAGATAAATAATCTCCAATTTGGTATCTTTGACATATATAGCGTCGTCGTACTTACAGAATAACATTTCAACGTTAAATTCAACCAATTCTTTACGACCCAATAACAATAGTATGATATTTCGTAAAACTAGAAACTGGATTTCCGGAGGCTTGGATAACAATGAAACCAACGAAGACCCTAGTCTTTTAGGTAAGGTAGGAATGATTAATTGTGGATTTTTGACATAATTGCTCAAATAAACGATAACTTTAACCGAGTTTAGGACGATGGAGGAATTTTCATGTTGTAAAAAGGGTAATATCAACTCAATGACATCAATGGCAGTTTGCGACGACTGTGGAATGAATGACAACAATGAATTGATTATATATATCTGGGTCCATTCTGAAGATTTATGGATATGTTTGATTAATTTTATTGAATGTTCCTGATTGACGTTCAATTTCAAGTCCAAGGAATTATCATATTCAATTATTGAGTCTAACGACGCCAAAGCGACAGAAATAACGCCATCGTCTTCGTCGTATAACAATTCGTTCAAATCATTCAATAATCCTTCGCTGAGTACTTTCTTACTATTGTTTTGGAACATTCTTGCTAGGGCGAAGCTCCCAGACATTCGAACATAGGCGTTTTTATCCTTCAAGTATAATCTAATTACTTGAAATGCCAACTCAACGAATTCTGGAATTGCAATGGATGTCACGGTCTTAATTGTTAATGATCTAAGCTTTGCATCGCTGTCCTCTCTGAATCTCCTTAAAAATGGCAATGCGTTCAAAGACGCCGGAGGATCGTAATGACTATAAAGAGACAAGAAATCTAGACAGACTCTTCGGATGTCAATATCATCGAATCGTAATAAACCAATTATGTCCGGTAACAACTTTGAAATTTCATTATTATTTATGATTATGTTTGCCGTGACCTTCTTCAACACCAATTTGATTTTCCCATGAGGTTTTGACTTCTTATACGCTTGCTCAAGCTCGGCCCTGATTTCCGACGACTTCGTCTTCACGAATAACTTCCCATCACTCATGGCGTTTTAGATGGAATTACTACCGCTATAGTGAAGAACGCGCATATTCTGCCTCTAACGTAGGTCGAGATCGATCTGCCGTTTAGAGCGAAGACAGGTCGAGGAATGGAACGGATTTATTAACAATATGGAAGATGGTAAGAGAAGATAAACAGTTACAGACGATGAAGATAAGAGAGGATGCTCATGATAACGAACCTCATCGACTGAATCCAAGTTGATGACACGATTTCTCCGAAATCTCCTGGAGATCAATGGAACTGCCAAACTCCAAGTAAACATATCGTACAATGTCCCTGTCGATTTTACCCTTCTTTCTACTCGCAGTACCGCCAGACCATGACTCATTCTCACCCTAACCCCATCCAGAGATTAAACTGACTCCTTGTCAAGATATGATGTGGTCTACAGCAGTTGTCGCTTAGTTCTTAATCCAGCATTCGACTTCCTATTTGGGAAATCCCGCGCGGCTAGGTTAAAGTGAATTTAAACCTCTCGCTACCTCCTAAGTCCAATTTCTCCAGTAATGTCTCCAGTATTAAAGAACCGCGAGCTTCTTAGGTCGCAATCGTTCATTAATGGACAATGGTTCGAATCAAAGTCAACCAAGACGTTCAAGGTGTATGATCCTGCCACTGGTGAGGAGATCATTGAATTGACCGATTTGTTACCTGAGGAGATCGATTATGCCATCGAGACTACTGCTGACGCTTTTAAGAGTTACAGAAAGACCAACGCCTACGACAGAGCCCGGTGGTGTAGAAATTTATACGACTTGATGATGGAGAACATCGAGGATTTGGCCAAAATCTTGACATGGGAAAACGGCAAGCCTTTGGCCGAAGCTACGGGGGAAATCAAGTATGCTGCTTCATATTTCGAATGGTTTAGTGAAGAAGCCAAACGAGTCTATGGCACCACCATCCAGCCCGCCAACAGCAATAACAAGGTTATAACGTTGAAACAGCCTGTTGGTCCTGTGGGTCTCTTGTGTCCCTTCAACTTCCCCAGTGCTATGGGAACCAGAAAGGCTGCCCCTGCGTTGGCGGTAGGATGTACCACGATCTTGAAACCTGACGCACAGACTCCATTGTCGTCGCTTGCATTGGGATATTTAGCTGATAAAGCAGGATTTCCTCCTGGGGTGTTCAATGTTATTCTTTCGTCGGCTGAAAGCACCCCAATGTGTGGTCTCAAGTTTTGTGAAAGCCCTTTGATCAAAAAGATCTCATTCACGGGATCCACTGCCGTGGGAAAGCTTTTGATGAAACAATCGAGCTCAACTTTGAAGAAATTGTCATTTGAGTTGGGAGGCAATGCTCCCATCATCGTTTTCAACGATGCCAATATAGACAAGGCAGCAGAGCAAGCGATTTTATCTAAGTTTAGATCGTCTGGCCAGACTTGTGTTTGTGCCAATAGAATCTACGTCCAATCCAAAGTATACGATGAGTTTGTAGACAAGTTCAGTGCCAGAGTCAGAAAGTTCAAGATTGGAAATGGCTTCGATAAGGATGTGACTCATGGTTGTTTGATCCACGACAGAGCTGTTGCCAAGGTCATAGACCATGTCGAAGATGCCATTTCTAAAGGGGCCAAATATGCTGTTAAAGGGGGAAAACTCCCTCAATTGGGGCCTCACTTTTACTCCCCTACTGTGTTAACTGATGTTACTCAAGATATGAAGGTAGCCAAAGAAGAAACTTTTGGACCTTTGGCTGCAATCGTTAAGTTCGAAGACAGAGAAGAGGCGTTGGGTTTCTGTAATGACACTGAGTTCGGATTAGCAGCATACGTATTTTCTGAAAATGTTAACACTGCGTGGTATATGGGGGAGTACTTAGAAGCCGGTATGGTAGCAGTGAATGTGGGAGTATTCACAGATGCGGCGTTGCCTTTTGGAGGAATCAAGGAATCGGGATTCGGCAGGGAAGGTTCTTTACATGGAATCGACGATTATACCGTGGTGAAGTCAATAATTCTTGGTGACGTTTACAGTTAGTGGTGTTGTGTTTCATATACCTGTGTTTTATTAGTTTTAATTTACATTAATTGACTTTTTAGTGTAATAGTTTTCATCTACATTTTTTGACTTTATATTACATTAGTTTTAATCTATTGATTTTTGACCATTTGATTCATTTTCATTGAGGCATATACTATACTGAAACTGCTTTCTCTTCAAATATACTCCATATATTCAATCATATTCGTATTTCTACACCTTTTCAATAACTATAGAAGAAGCACCCCCACCTCCATTACACACTGCAGCGACTCCTAACTTTCCCCCCTCTTGCTGCAATACCGACAACAACGTAACAGTGATCCTGGCACCACTACATCCCAAAGGATGTCCCAAGGCCACCGCACCTCCATAAACATTAACCTTAGCTGGCTCAATTCCTAATTTTTCGGTATTGGCCATTCCAACTGTGGAAAAAGCTTCGTTAAACTCAAAATAGTCAATATCTTCAATGGACAACCTGGCCCTGGCTAATGCCTTAGGGACTGCATAGGCAGGGGCTATGGGGAAATCAATAGGAGCTAATGCAGCTTCCCCGAATGAGACTATCCTGGCTAAAGGAGTTAATCCTAATTGGTTTAACTTCGACTCACTCACCAAAACAAGAGCAGCACCACCATCGTTCAACGAAGGAGCGTTAGGGGCGGTGATTTTACCCCCTTCCTTAAAGGATGGCTTGGCTGCACGCAACTTCTCTTCATTAAATTTACGCAAGTCCTCGTCCTTGTCAATTATCTGCTGGCCAGACCTGGTGGTAATGGTTATGGGAGCCACTTCACCAAACTTCCCATCATCATAGGCTTTGAAAGCTTTGCGATAAGACCGTATTGCGTAATCGTCAACCTGTTCTCTCGTATATCCCATATCATCGGTAAGCTTCTCTCCAGCCATTCCCATTAGAAACCCATCATAAGCATCTTTCAACCCATCATTTTGTAGCCCGTCAGTCAAGACACCATCTCCGTACCTCAACCCCAGTCTTGGGACGTAATATGGAACATTAGACATTGATTCCGCCCCTCCTACTACCACGACGTCTGCAGAGGCAGTCTTGATTGCCTGATACCCCAAAATGATAGATTTCATACCCGAAGCACACACCTTGTTCACTGTAGTGGAAATTACAGACTGTGGCAACCCGGCCTTGACCGCTACTTGAGTGGCAGGACTCTGGCCAACATTAGCAGTCAAGGCACAACCGAAGATAATTTCATCCACTTCTTCAGTGGGCAAGTTGATTTTGTCGATGGCATTCTTGACAGCATGACTACCCAAGTCCACGTAGGATAACAGCGATAACGATCCTTGGAAAGACCCAATTGGGGTTCTGGCACTCGATACAATGTACACAGACATGATTACAATTTTCTATACGACAGAGGATTTATACTCGTCGTTTAAAGGTGAGTCTCCTCTTACGAATCGTATAGAGTTCGCACCCAGGCATACGCTGTTCCTGAGAGGCGGCCATGACGTATTTTCTGCCACCGTAGTGGATTGTGGAGCAGGGGGATTACGATGGGGGGATTTGTCTCCTCGCACCAACATTCCCAATTAGGCAAGTGTATCCGGTTATATAACTAACCCATTTCTCAGTTTTGAAAATAATGCATTTCACTGTCATTTTGCTAGCTGCCACAGCATTGAGTACCGTAATCAACACTTACGATGAACCGACGTTCGTTGACTCCATATACGGTGCTCTCGTGGATACCGCAGAGGCACAGCAGTACAAACAGCAACAGGTAATTTCAGGGAAGCTATTTAAGCCCACCATCGAAGAGCCAAAAGTTTTGGATATTGATTATGGCAGTTTCGCCAACCATCAACAACAATTGTCTCTCCAGTCGAAGCACCAGCAATCAGTGAGGTCCCATCGGGCTTACATCGATTTCCAGACGAAATTGAAGTTACCAGAAGATGATGAAACTGACGATATTTCCCACAATAGTAATATGTTCGGAGGGATTATCACATTTGCTAGGTTTGATCATTTCAACTGTTTCGACCCTGGTTTGTACGATCGGCCGATAGATATTGCCATAGTGGGTGCACCATTTGATACTGGGGTTTCTTATCGTCCAGGAGCCCGGTTCGGCCCCGAAGCAATTAGGTCCGGTAGTAGAAGATTAGGAGGAGCCTCGATTGTTAGGAGTAACGGCTCTAGTGGCAGCAAACTACCTCAAATCAACCCCTATGATAAAAACTCCCACAATTTGACTATTATTGACTGTGGCGACGTTCCCTTGACACCGTTTGACAATAGAATAGCGTTGAATCAATTGTACAGAGGCCAAAGGGCAATCCACAACCACTCATCTACGACTCACGACCAGGAGCCCCCTAAGATCATAACCATGGGTGGAGACCATACCATCACATTAATGACATTGAGATCAGCATACGAACAGTACGGCCCGTTAAATGTCATTCATTTCGATAGCCACATCGATACCTGGGACCCCAAGGTTTTAGGTGGAGGTCTCTCCCATTACATGGATTTGAACCATGGGACGTTTTTGCATTATGCGGCAGAACAGGGGTACTTAAACACTACTGGATGCTTCCATGTTGGTCTCAGAGCTCCGTATATTGACGATGATTATGACGGTAAACACGATAAAGAATGTGGGTTCCAGACCATCTCCGCCAGAGAAATCGATAAACTCACGATTTCTGGGGTGGTACGCCAGCTTTTGCGGACTATTGGCACTGAGGCGCCAGTATATATCAGTGTGGATATCGATGTGTTGGATCCAGCATTTGCTCCTGCCACAGGCACCATGGAGGTAGGAGGATGGACTACCAGAGAGTTACTCAGTGTCCTTGACGGACTTGAAGGCATCAATCTTGTGGGAGCAGACGTAGTGGAGGTGAGTCCGCCATTCGATAGCAATAGTGAAATCACTTCATTAGCTGCCACGGCGGTGATTGATTCATTTTTGGGTCTCATGGTGGTGAGGGAGCTTTTGTAATGTTTGCAAGGTGGTTTGAGTAGCAAATTTAGGTAATTAATTTCACGTATAACTGTAAATAAATATCCACTTTCCGTTGATAATCATGTGTGTTTCACGTGGATCTGCCGACAGCCACATCCTTTCTTGGTTTCCCTGAACTAACTTGTCCCCTTGATCTGGATACCCAGAATAGCGCCCCCGAGGCAGCTTCCTTCGGCTCATCTTAGAATCTTGGTTGATTATTCGTATTTATTATTCTTATTGATTATTCTTACTGCAGTTTAGCGTGTCAACTTTGACAAGATCAACTTATGATGGTTCTTACTACAGTTCAACGTATGAACAGAAGCGATGATAGACCTCCATTTTCCAAAGAGGCAACAGTGAAATCTGTATTTATTATCAAAAAGAACAAATTAATTTCACTTCAAGTAGTACTTCTCTATGTTGCTACCCAAGGTGATTGAAGCCACCTGAGTCCTAAAGCGTCTCATCAGTTGTGATGGCTAGGTTACCTTGTCGTGATTTCATGGCACTTAATTATTCTCAAAGAGGGGCCTAAAGGGGACCTCTAGTGTTCCATTTTGTTGTTCTATGTTTCCGGAGGTATTACGTGCACCAGTCCCTGGATAATTGTTGATGGGAGACCTATCATGTGCTCTTCTTAGGAATCAAACTTTCTAGTTGACTTATATCCCAGCTGTTGTTGATGGCCGAATCATACAATCTACAATGAGAAAAGTCAATAAAATGGACTCTTCCTTTACTGATAATGACGTTTCTGTTTGCTATATCACAGTGTTGAATACCCAACTCGGCCATTATCT